>JANKYF010000006.1:10104697-10116613 GCA_029829435.1 Erythroxylum hondense | reverse complement strand
ACGTGTTACTTGAAATAAAAGACCAAGGATCCCCATTTCAAGTTGCATAAGTATTATAAATCTTTTCCTTTTGATACAGATGCACGAAGACATGTTCTCAAACAAATGTCTAAAAAAATTGAAATAGTTTGTGTGATTATTGAGCTGACCTGAAAGTTCAGTTTTTTTTCAACCTTCATGTTTGCTTCCATTAATCTTATTTGATGATTTAACGAATACGTCATCTTTTTTTTCTTTATTTAGGAAAATTGTGAGAAGGCAAAGGATAGTAGAGAAAATGAAAATACTTCATAATCAAGGATCAAAATCGTTTGTAATTATCTTAAATGAATATCTAAGATCTTTGTTTATAAGTTATATCAATAAACACTATATTATTTATTATTCCTTGCATTTTTTTCATAAAATAGAATGAGAAGAAACTATATGGACAAGAATGTGATAAGCTCACACTATATAAAGTCACCTGCTATAAGAAAGTAAACAATGAGTGTCAGAAGAAGCTAAAAACAACTATGTAAGTATAAAAAATGTGTTCAATATTTTAGTTCATTTATTAATATAGTAGTAAGTAATAATATTTGGATTGAATATTGGTTTTATTTTTTAATTTTAGAATAAGATGCAAGAGTTATTAGAGAAATCTATATTTGAAGGGAATGAGCTCAGTGTAGAAGACATTTGCGATACTGTACTTAGTACACGTTCTGGCTATGTGAAAGGTCTTGGCTATGTCCTTACGCCAAATGTTTCAACTCAGCATATAAAATAATTATTCAACACATTCAACAGGAAAACAACAAGTTTAAGACTGCATTACAAGCTTAAGTAATCAGGGGATAAGAAAATTGAGTAAAATTAGCAAAATATGATATATTATTTAAAAGATTACTTAGCTCGGATTATGATAGAAATGACGAGGAAAGTGAAGAGTATTAATTCTATCTCCTATACTTTTTTTCTTTCAATTCTTATATGTATTATAATTTAAATTTAATACTTTTTCTTGCATTGCAAAATGATGAAGACGCAACTGATGATTGATTATGTCGTAAATGGTAAAGTTATTTGATGTTTTCTTTAATTAGAACTAAATACTTATTGTTTCAATTCTCAATAATATTTTTAGTATATTTTAACTAAGCTTTTTGGATGATTACAAGTTCATCAACATAGACAACACAAGGTAGTCGTTCGATTTATACTTTAATATTTTTGTAATATAAGCATTTATAATTTGTAAACTGGTTTTTTTATTTATTGTTTTGTCTATAATAATTGTTAAAGTTGTCATTAATATCTTGTATAGGAAGAATATTCTTTTTGTTGGTATAATTTAATGATATTTATATAATTTTACTTTTTAAATACAATGCTCATTGTTTTGAATTAATAATATTTTATACAATTTAATTGTATGATAAATTTACAATAAAAATACATCGATACATTATATCGAAAGTATATTATTGAATAATATGGATAAAAAATGCAGCAAATAACATATTGCAACATTATTGAAAACATAACAAATAATATTTGACTACGTTGTGTAAAACGTAGTAAATAATATTTGGCTACGTTATATAAAATGTAGCTAAAAACATTTAGAAACATAGCTAAAAAATTTTGTCTATGTCTAAAATAACGTAACTAAAATGATTTAACTATATTTCTAAAAATGTAGCTAAAAATATATAGCTAAGTTTCTAAATACGTAGCTAAAAATGTTTGGTTATGATTCCGAAAATGTAGCTAATAGTATTTAGCTACAAAAAAAAACGTAGCAAAAAACTATTAGCTACAATTTTGAAAATGTCGCCTATAATTTTCTACTACGGAGATTTGACAACATTTTGAGCGACGAAACAAAAATGTAGCTAAAAATTATGTGCGAAGTTTTTTAGACATTTAGCTACATGGCCAAATAGCAACTTTGTTGTAATGTACATCATATTTTAAATTTAAAATCAAATGAATCTTGCTATTAGCCTATTATAACATCTTCCATCTTCAAGGAAATATTAAATACCTATATGGTTGACAGCCGTGAATGAAGTTGTAGTAAGCAACTCTTTTCCTTTTTTTTTTTTCTTTTTTGGTTCATGATAAGCATTATTCATGTTGGTTTCGCAGATTAGGCTTTGGACATGCCACCAAAAGCTACGGTCGCAGATTTCCTAATGCCTCGTAGATAAATGTCGTTCACTGAAAGTCATAAATCAGATGTATTAACTAAAGTATGTGAATAGATTAGATATGCTTATTGGTTAAATCTAACTTTGGATTCCTCTTTGAATTATGACCATATTAAAAGATTAAAACAAAAGCGTGGGACCATCCGGCGACATTATGATTATAAGCTAGGTGGCATCATAATTCAAAACAATGATAAGTTCCTTTTGAATAGTTAAAAGCAACTTTAAAGCCGGTTTACTTTTTTTTCCAAGACCAAATACCAGCTATTATGAGCAAGATTTGCAACAGTGATAGCTTGTAGTGTGGCGTTTGTTTTCAAAGCTAATAAAGCATGAAATAGGAAACTAGCTTTCCATCTCTAACCAGATTCCAAACTTGTTCAGTTTTTGAAGTAGTCGATCCGGGATATTTGGTGAATTCCATCTTAAGCCAAGATTTCTAAACGGTCAGAACTGCGTCAACTAATACCGACTCCGTGAAATAAACACGCTTCCAAAGGCTATCTACAATTAACTAAACATAGAACAGAATCTGAATGCCAGAAACCAATAAGTTGCAGAACTTCGCATTTGAGAATTGTGAACATGCAAAAACTAAACACTTATTATGTTTTGGTCTAGCTCTTCTGATCATATACATACTCAGAAGTCAGAAGAGATTCAAACCCCCTTAAGAACACAATTCCCTACTCGTTACCAGTTCCCAACTCTTTCCCACAATCATAGAAGAACAAACTTAAAATCCAAAAAAACCCTTCAACTTAGTGTGCTTTTTTCTTCACAGAAACTGCTTAGGGAATCAATATATATGAACTATTCCTGGTCGGCAGCTCCAGTAGTATTCCTGCCCTTCCCTGTTCTTCTCCCGCTAGTGGTGCCACCTTCATACCTAGCATTCCCGTCGTTGAGAATCAAGGGAGCGTCGTTGGCCTCTTCTCCGTCGTCTACGGTGGCTATGTGAATGCAGGAACATCTCTCTAAGGACCCAAAAAAGGCACTCGCCACGCCATTGATGAACCACATAGCAAGCCCGTCAAGCTTTGTACAACCAGGAGACGATCCATGGTTTGAAGAGGTGCGCACTGATCTGGGATCGACTCCATCTGAGGGAAAACTGAAGACATCGGTGCAAGTAGAGGAGGTGGTGGTAGCAGCCATGAATTGGAAGACTCCAAGTAGTAGTATAGAGTAAGATAAAGAAAAGAATTGGTTTTCAGGGCCTTTTATTTGTCCTGGAGTCTTTAAGGGAACTATGTCAAGGCTTGTCCTAATTATTACAGTGGAATTATATGGTGAAATCGTGAAGTCTTGAAATACAAAGCATGCGTAGGACTAGTGTAATGTGATTCTAATGAATGTCTTTAGTTGGCTAATGGGCCAATCACGGTAAGTAAGTAAAATCATTAAGGAACAACAATGGATTTTTTAATCATTCTTGTCAGATCTTGACGCTTGCTTTTATAAATAATTTAGACCACCCCAAAATCGACATCGGATTACCTTTGAGTAGTCAAATCCAAGATCCTATTACTATCATATCGAATTTCAGTCTAAATCTCTTGTCCAATATTATGGTGTCTTATTATGTCCAATAAATCTCAACCATTTATTTATATGAGTCTCGTGTAAATTACGCGTGGATCCCACGTGGTTCATACAAAATAAATGACTGAGATTTTATGGGACAGAATAAGACAGAGTAAACTGGAGAGAGAATCTTGTCTTATCGAATTCTTCGTATAAGAGTAGTTTAATGATAAATAGCAGTGCAAAGCTTTCTCGTTTGTTAAAATTCAAACATATTCATACAAGATTCACATTCAACAAAAGATACATGAGTAATAAGCCAAGCTTTCACCTTCGCTAGGTGGTCAATCACCATATTGTTCGATGGCACTTCAATTTTGCCGTTCTCCTGATTCGTAGATAGTAAAATACATTATAAAAGAAGCAAGGTCAGGATGAGTTAATTCTCCTACACGATACAAACAGAAGGGAGTTCCACTCACTAACGCCTAATCACGATAAAATTTGCACCCACCACCCAATAATCAGTTTGGATACCTAGTCAAATTTATAAAGAGGTATAGTTTGAGACCCTCTTTTTTCACAAATGACTAACACAAAATTGTACATATTCAGTAGCATGATGGTGATATACTTCTAAGTAGTTGGTGCAAATTAAATTGTTCAAAACTCAAAAGATCGACAAAGAATTCGTGATGTTGCAAAGTGCTTAAAGCGTCTTTCTTAGTAGAAAGACAATAATATGATAGTGTTGTTCAAGCACAATTTTAACTGTGTTAATTAGTAAAACAAAACATAAATTCTAAACAGTACAAAATCACCTTAACTGAAGGTTAGACTAACAACAACTAAATTTGGACAATTATTTGATTAAGTCGATTTGTTAGTTGGCGTGCTAAACTATCCCTTCAACAGCTATGTTATATGGACAAGCCACAAATTGTTAGATAACTTTTATTGGTGCAGACGTAACTTTTAGACAGGATGTAGCTGCAAAATTACTTAGAATTGTTAGTTTGTATCTTCTAAATAAATGAGGCTGCAGTGAATAATTCTGTCGATAATTGTAAGTCCTTGTTTGATGTTGTGAAACTTCAGTGATACTTCATCAAAATTCCTCAGTTATTCATGCTTTGTGTCAGTTCATTTATGTCCCAAAATATCCCCCAGATGTATTAATAGATGGCGTTTGGTAAAATGTCTCCAAGGCAATTGTTTGATTATCCAAAATTATTGGTACTCTCTTTATTAATGATTTTAAAATCGAGCCGGATTAGTTGTTTCAATTGAGATAAATAAGAATTAGCCTATTTTTTGATTCATTTTATTTTTGTAACTGTTATAAATAAAAACTGACCAATTTGTCAACCATAACTTAGAATTAAACCGTAGGTCATCTACTTCCAACTAGTCTTTTCTAGTCTTCTTCGATTTTTAGCCTCCTTCACTTAACATACTTCAGCCTTTCTAGTGACACTTGAGATTTGTTCAATCTTAGACAAATATTCAATCTCCATTATCGATCTTACTTCATCCTCTTCAATTACTCTCTAATTTTACATATGCCCAAATTATCTAGTAGGATATATTTGTTATTAATTTAAAAGCTCGTGTTTAATGTTTATATAATGAAAAAAGTTTCAGGTTGAGAGATGTAATTTTTTCAAATGGTACGATGACAAATCTATTAATAGAGCTGTTAAAGTGAATCAATATTTAAAGAAAGAAGTATTCATATTAAAGAATGTGATTAAAATAAATATTGTTGAAATAAGAACAACCAAGGAGTTTGAGGAGCAAATGAAACTTATGAAATATGACAAATTTTTTGGCAAAAGAGGAAAAATAAATGAAGTTTATGTTAAACGAATATTGTAATAAGAATTATTGGGCTTATTGTACTTGTTACTTTCAATTATGTTATGGGGAAATGTCATTGAATTATAATGTTAAATATTAGACTTGATGCATGTGGAATGTAATGATTGTGCACATGACTATTATATTATAATGTGACGTAATGTGTTGTAACACTATACAAAATGACTAGACTTAAAACTATAGCTAGTAGTAAGTCTAGATCGATCCCATAAAGAGTATGTGTAAAGCTCTTAAATGAAAAGATTTGGTGTTTAGGTTATGAGGAATGGGGGGTGGGGGTCGGGAGGTTGGTTTGGTCTTCAAATAAGAAAATAAACAAAACTAAACTAATCAAAAATTTAAAGAAAACATCTAAAAGTGATGAATTCGTTAGGGACTCGATCATTGGTTCAATCTTAGCCTACACACAATCAAACATACTTTATTGAATTATTATTCTCATATCTCTCCTAGCAACTATTAATCGTAGCTTAACGATAAGCTCTATTAGCATCGATTTTCTCTTAGGTTGCGTTTAATTAAAAAAAGCTCGTTAATTAAACTTAGCCATCGAGCAACTTAGGATAAGTTCTCTATATTTAATTGGACAATCACATTACAAATTAGGAAAATAGATTAATCAAGGTAATAGCCACCTACGCTTGATTCATTTGACCTAGTTTATGTTATCCCTAACGATTCGACACCAATGAAAAAACACAACAATTACGGATTGTATCCCTAATGATTTAAAACCATTAGTTGCCATAAACAAATCTAAACATAACAATTAGGGGTTTTATTGAAGATTCTAACAATCCAATAAATGCATTAAGATCATCTTAACACAATATCTAAATAATAAACATAGGATAACATAATCAATTCCTAAGAGAGAAAGAACAACAAAGACAATGAAAGATATGCTTAACTGGGTTCTTTGGCATCAATATCACCTCCAAACTAGGTCTGGAAAGCCTAGTCCTCTATGCATCTCCAAAGGATGAGAGCTTTGCCCCTCTTCATTCTCTTCGTCTCCTGAAATCCAGTAAAATGATTCATAAACATTTCATTAGTTTTCTGTCATCACAACATTGTATTTATAGTAAAATTTAGGTTTTCGAGTGCCAGGTATCAAAGTCACATGTGTGAGCTATGTTGTCATAGGCGTAAGTAAGTGTCACACTCACGCTCCTGACGAATTTCATCATGGGCATGACTAAAATGCTCATGCCTATAACTTTTATGTCATATTCATGAACAATTTTCTACACTCTTCATGCTTGATGTTCTCAACATTTTCTCTTTATTTTTATGCATTTTCTTGTCTACTCTTGCTCTAATCCTTCTCCTTCTTGCTTCATGAATACAATTGAGTATGAATATTAAGAAGACGGCTCAAAGAATGTGCTTTCATCTCACTTTAGCTCTTACACTTCTGAATTGTACCTAAAACCAAATATGAACTAAATTGAATGTCATAAGCATTTCATAGCAATAATTACCAAGTGTTACGAAATAAATGTATAATCAATTAAGCATATATCAATTTCCCCCACACTTATCTTTTGATCGTCCTTGGGCAAAACCTCAAAATCAAAGTTACAACTAGGGGTGACAATAGGTAGGGTTTGGTTCGGGTATTACTCTACCCATATCTATATCTATTTTTTATGACTCAACCCATATCTATATCCATATCCATATGCATCGGTTTTTACGATTTACTACCCATATCAAAATCTATTAGATTGTTCAAGTTTTTGGATATCTATCGGGTTGTATAGCATATAAAAATATAACTTCTAAATAGAAAATATGAAGAGCATATTTTTGCGAACGCTCCAAATTAAAATTACTTTAATAATAATAAGTTAAGATTTTGATTTGTATGTCTTAAAAAACTATAAAATTGGAATAATAAAAATCATAATGTTTAGTGCAAAGACATCATATATTTTTCTCAATCAAGAGCTAGAACAAAGACTGAAATATCCAAAGCTTCAAATTGTCTTTGCGTAAACTCTACAACATTCAAAACTCCATCTCCATATCATTTGCATTATTATCATCCTACAAGAAAATAAAATATGATGAAAAAGGTGAGGACTGATGAGTAACGTAGGGAATTTTAAAATGTTTCTTCTCAGAAAATATTAACATTTTATTATATTTAATCATAAATATTCAAGAAAAAGCAGAAAATAGAGTTAATAAAAAACGGGTATGATATGGGTATCCATCGATTCGGGTTATCACGAGACCCATATCTAAATCCATATCTACATCCATTTTTCAGCATCCATTTAAAATCTATTTTTTAACCTCCATGTCTATTTTTTTGGGTTGAGTAATACAGATATTAATCGGGTTGAAAATTTACTGCTATCTCTAAGAATTGGCCATATAAGGAGATGATTCAACCTGGATGGTCCAGCTAGGCCTAAAGGGAGATGTTCTTCTGGGTGTCCTTCATTTTCAGGCCTTGCACAAGCCTTTCCTTTCTGTAACCTGTCAGTTTTCCTGACAAGACTACAATTTTAATTAATAAAACTTTAAATTTGGTCAACAAAATCATATGAGTGTTCAATGAAGATGATCTAAACAAGCATCTGATTAGCCTGCAAAAGTTTCATAAGTTGATTCTGTGTTACAGAAGTAAACTTGAAACATATTGGATGAAATGCTATCAAAATAAGAAGCTAAGCCCAATCGAGTTGCATAATAGACATACCTTGGGAAGAGTCGCTCACCAGTCTCCTCCTGTTCATCTGTTTCTTCATGATTACAATGATGAAAATGATTTGCTGTTGAAATAATACCGTTCAACATTGTTGAGCTATCAGCATAGGTAAACCTACCAGCAAGCAGTGTCTTGCGTCTTATTAAAAGTTTCTGCAGCTGTTCGATTAATTCAATTGCACCAGAGACTATCTTTTCATCCCTGTACCAGGACACAGGAATAACACCGTGATCGTGTATATCTTGCAACCTTGTGACAATTAAAAGTGGCAAATACATGCTAAACCTAGTAAGTTTTCAAGAAAATAAAGGGAAAGAACTAATACTAGTACGATTTAAGCATGAATAACCTGCTCAAGACAGAGCAGTCTCCTGAAATCTCGCCGCATATAAAACCTGTTATGACATAAGATGATTGCAAATATTTTTTCCAGTTAAAAGATGGCAGCAAAACAGTATTTTTCTTGACCAAATCTTCACCCTAGCACTTTGGACCATGACAGCAAAGAAAATATCAATCAAGTGCTTAGTTACGTAAAAACTAACATGTTCTAAAAGTATGAACTTCAAAAAGAAACTCCCACCACTGCATTGAAACAGTATCACTAAGCTACTAAGTTATAAACACGAATTATAAAGCAAAATGCAGCTATAATCTGCAGCAACATGTATAATCTTAAAATAGAATGCAGGCTTAAGTTAAATAGAAGTCCTCATTATGATCCAATATACTAGAAGCAGCCCTGCCGATAATTCAGCACAAGATGCATTACTTGCTGCCTTTGAAATGAGCACTGCTCCACAAGATCAAGTTAAAGTCATCCCTTGCACCCAGATAGAATGTCATCTGAGACCAGAATGATTCTAATTCTCAGCATCAGGAATGTGTTTCGAGCCAATTTATGTAGGACCAGGCAACATGGATTTCATGAAGTTACAGATTTCAAATACCATAATGTGATGCTCACTCACTCTTTTGCGAAGACTAATAATTTAAAGTGCTTTAAACTAAGTCTTCAGATAGACAAATCCTCCATTCATTATGACAGCCATGGGATCGCAATTGGTTATTCAGTAAGAATTGAAGTTCTCTAGAAGGAATAATGAACTTATCTAAAAATTTCAAACAGCAGCGAAGATGCATTTAAATATTAAAACTTGATGTCATTGGTATATAGTAAATTTGACATTCTTTCCACAAAGATTTCATAAACTACATATGCCTTCTCAATCTGCTCAAGTATGTTGATTTGTTTGCAATTCTTAGGTCATGATTAAAGTGAACAAAGAGAGGGCATCTATTCCCTCAAAACTGAGAAGTAATGAGAATTACAGGACTAACTAAAAAAAAAGGAAAACTAAGCCAACAAGAGCCAGAAAGAAGGGATTAAAGGCTTTAACTTTTGGCAACAAAGGAACATATCTTGCAAGCAACAATTGCAGCAAAGAAACTTTTCAAAAAGAAAAAAACAATTGCAGTAAAGAAAGCTGTGTCATTTCATATGCCAGATACTATTATGTCCAGAAAGTTCATTTGATGGGAAAACTTGGCCTAAGGGTGGAAATATGAATTGCACATTATAAGTGCGCCATGTACTAATTAAGTGTAACAAATGTTTAATAGGACTTCTTTGTTGGTGTACTTGTTTGCTGCATTTATTCATCCCTGCAACTTTGCGGTGTATCTGAAAGATGATATCACAAGAATGCTTAACACTCACAAATTTGATGAGGAAGAAGTAAGATGCTTCAGGAATATTAACTATCTGAAGTACCGCAAAGAAATAAACAATTAATAATTCATTTCCATGTAAAAATTCACATATTTAGCTAGAAACAATCATGAAAGAAAATGTCTGATTTTCACATACTACAGTATTTGGGTTTTAATAGAAATGTCCAGAAGCTTAGTTAGAGCATTGGCAAGTCTCGCTAGAAATGGTAAGTTAAATATGTGCAAGTATAATATGAAAAAGTCATTTCACAAAAGATACCTACATTCAGGAACAACTTCAGGCCCTGGTTGTGGACCAACAGACTCATAAAGAGGTGGCAATTTTGCCATTGGGTGTCCTTTTATGATTTCCATTTGAAGTAGGACTAGTAGCCAGGATGTTAGGAGGCCTCGGAACTTCAGATGGACTTCGAAGAAATCATACTCCTGCACTCTTTAGCATAATAGAACACCAGTTTAATTCGAAGAGTTAAGAGATTGCACTATAACTATGCTACGAATGCCATTACACATGACCTACAGAAACATCTAAGTTAATTAAAATAGAGCCTTCGTTGGTTGCACATTTCTCATAATAAGGGATTTGAATGAAATTTACCACATCTAAGCAAAAAGATCGAATTCATTGTAATAGACCTTAACTTTCAATAGTAAGGATTGTGAACTTTTCTGATATATTCTACACTTCGCCCAAACTCAATGCAGATTGCAAGATGATGCCAGTAATATAATCAAATTGTTGATTACTTTAGGATTGCGCCATATACAAACTAATAACACTGTTCGTTAAATGCCAGACAAATTAAACATCAAACGAAAATTTAGAAGACAAAGAAGAATAAAGTTCAAGATATAAGGCTCTGTCTTTTTTGGTTCTGATTAGACTGCCGTGCTTGCCTACGAAACAGAATCTTTCCTAAATAAAGAACATGAATTCCATCAAAAAGGGACTTTCTTTTCAACGCATATAACTAATTAATCAGCAAGCTACGTGCAATACGGATCTCAGGTCATCCCAATGCATAAAGCAAAGGAATAAAAAGAAGGATTAACAATAAAAATGAAGGGAAAAATCGGTACTGAAGAAGCGAAACAGGGAGAAAGTAGAGCAATGAAGAAAAAGTATACAAGTACCTAAGGAAAACTGGGAAACCAATAAGGATCAACTCTTCATCACTCACGTTGCCATCACCCTTTATGGTTTTGCCCGGTGCAAACACAACGTATCAACTGAAAAGAAGACAGATTTGTAACTGTCAATAACTAAGCTGTCTTGCTTTTTTATAAAATAAAAATGAGTCTCACTATCTCGTGACAAGCACGGCCATGAATATTGTGTGAAATGTATAATTATGGGCCTCACTCGTCACGTAGCAATCGGAACATGCTCTTTGAAGAGTCCAGATCTCCTGTTTAATATTATGATATTTTATTGTATTCAATAAATCTTAGTTATTTATTTATGTGGGTCTTATGTAGGTCCCGCGTGAATCTCGCGTGAGTCTCGCAAAGTAAATAGCTAAAATTTTATGAGACATAATAAGACAGGATAATATTGAACATAAGATCTTGTCCCGCTATTTGAATAGTATAATTGTGGACATCATTATTACGTAAGAATAAGACTACTTTCTATCTAAAAATATATATATTAACATCAAATTTTCTATCCATTTAAGATTTATTATGATTATCTTAAAAACTTTAAGAGTTAATTCAATAGCTTCAAAATGTCATAGTTTGAGATTTATTCTATTGTAAATGTCAAAATTCAAATTGTACTTTTGGCTAGTTTGTAATACATCTATTCATAATATGTCCTCTGGATAATTTGGGATATACTTTTTTTTTTCT
>JANKYF010000006.1:10039309-10057121 GCA_029829435.1 Erythroxylum hondense | reverse complement strand
GAGGTTTATGTTTTTACTGTTTAGGATATAATGAGATGTAATATGAAACTCTCATCTTCTATCTCATTACATTTTATTTCATTACAAACTTTCCTCCCAAACGATAAAATAAGATTACATTCCGTTTCTTTCCATTAATAAATCTCCAACCAAAAGCTCTTTTGGATGGAACAGTGTAGAGTATTTGAGACACATAATAACCAAACAAGGGGCAAAAACGAACCCTGCCAAAGTTCAAGCAGTACTCGATTGGCCTTTTCCTTTTAATATTATGCATTTTCATGCCTTCCTAAGCCTTACTAGGATTTATAGATGATTTACCAAAAATTATACTTCGATAGTAGGTCTACTAACAAAGTTGCCGCAAAAGGACAAGTTTTTATGGTCAAAGGAAGCACAAGAGGCCTTTGACACCTTGAAGCAAGCTCTCACAACAGGTTCAGTTTTAGGTCTACCTAAATTTAATAAACCATTTATTTTGAAAACAGATGCCTCTGGCTAGGGTATTGGTGTTGGCTTACGTAAGAAGGCCACCCAATTGCGTTCTTTTTTAAGAAAAACTCCGACTGTATGCAGTAGAAATCATCGTATGTACATGAACTCTATGCCATCGCAGAAGAAATAGCTAAGTTTCATCATTATTTGTTTGGCGATTTCTTTACCATTCGTATTGATTAGAAGAGCTTGAACAATTTAGCTAATCAAGTCATCCAAACTTCAGAACAAGAGTATTGGCTTATTGAGTTATTGTATTGAGTATAAACCATGTCCCCAAAACCAAACTATTGACGCCCTTTCACATTGCTGTAATTTGGCAGTCTCTATTCCACAAGCCTCAAATCATTGAAGAATTAAATTGACATTACAAACTTCTTCTGAAATTCAGCACTGTCTACAACAGATTAGCAAAAACCCTATCTAATGTCCAACATTATGTTTATGAGGGCCTAGTATATTGGAAAATTTGCCTTATTATACCACCACAGGCTCGTAACATCATAGATAAAATTTTGTTGGAGTGACACTCATCACTAGTTGGTGGTCATACAAGGATGTTAAGGACCTATGCTTCTGGCAAGGTATGTGCCAGGACATTAATTCATTTATTCACCATTGTCAGATTTGCCAACAGGCCAAGATTGTCCAACTACACCCAGCTAGTTTTTTGGGCCCTTTACTAGTGCCCAAACATGTGTGGGAAAATAATGGAGAGTGGCAAACGATGACGTTGAGACTCTCCTGCATAAAGTGGTCAAGCATCATGGAGTGCCACTCTCCAATCATGACAAAGTTTTTACTAGCTCCTTTTTTTACATGAAAAGGAAAGAAAAATCGATACAAATTATAGCACTAGTCGTGGGAAACAAATCTCCGATATATCCTCTAAGAGGATTGAAAGGCACTCTACGGGTGTTTATTCCAAAGAAGTGTTCCCTAGCTCAAACTGAGCTACAAAATTAGCGAGCCAGTCCGCACACCGGTTGCGCTCCCTGTGAATGTGGCAATGTATAACGACCCGATTCTGAGTAAAAAAGCTCATTGATGCCTAGGACAAGGGGATCGAGGGACATTGAACGCGTAGATGGGGAAGACAAAATATTTATCATTGCTAGCGAATCCACTTCTAGCACAATCCAACGATATCCCAAATGCCATACAAGTTGAAGTCCAGATAGAATTCCCCAGAGTTTGACGGAGATAGAGGAGCACCATCCAATATTGTGCACAAATCCTCCTAGCCATGCTCTTAAGCTGTCGTGAAGAAGGCCACTTGCGGTGGCCAAAGATGATGATCTTTTACACGCTCCGTTCACATTTAATTTTATCCACCCAGGAGGAGGTTTGTACCAGCCAATAAGTTATTCCTTTCGAGGCTGATTGCCATTATTGGCTCTTCCTTGCCATCCCAAGGCCATATGAATCTGATGGACGTACTCCAGAACGTAATGCGATGGTGGGGTTGGCTAAGAGAATTGCTCCTCGAACAGGGCCCTATTTCTCCAGGCCTATAAAAACTAACAAGTTGTTCCCAAAATGGTTGACTAATCTAGGCCCCGTGCACTTCGATGTGTTTGGAGGTTTTTAAAAAGCCACTCATGGGTTTGCAAGGTGAAAAAGTTCGAAGAGATGATCTGTATAGGGAACGCATTCCACAAGGTGCAGGCTTTTGTGCAGTCTCGCATGATGTGGAGTGAGGATTCGTTAGAATGACAGTGATAGCATACGACATCTGTAATTAATTGTTTGCGGACACGCTATTGATTAGACAACAATCGGACACACATAGAATATATTGAAGCTGTAGTGAAGTGACCTATTTCTGAAATATCCCGGATTAACTTATCAGGTCCTAAGTAGGGCTTGGGAGGAAGTATCCCCGCTATGGACATGCAAATTGAAGGAGGGAATAGATGTCGAAATGTTTCCCATTGCCAGTTCCTAACAATGTCCACAAAATGCTGAGTGCGCAAATCTATTTCTGAACATGGGACAGGTTCCGTTGTATGGAGTATAAGAGGCTCTAGATTCTCAACCCAAGGATCTAGCCAAAATCGAGTCCTAGCTCCGTCACAAATTCTCCATTTCAACCCTTGGAGGACGTGATGCCAGATAGCCTTGATACTCTTCCAAACCATTGAACCTTCAATTGCATCGAGTTCGTTGGCAATGTTATCAGCATCAAAGTTGTATTTATCAGAGAGAATTTGTACCCAAAATGCTTTTGGCTTAGAAATCAAGGACCATCCTAGTTTCGTGAGCAAGACATCGTTGGTTTCTCTAATCTTCCTGATATCAAGCCCTCCCGTTTCTTTGGGCTGGCAAACTTTATCCCAATTGACCAAATTTATCCTCCTTTTGCCATTATCCGCGCCCCACAAAAATTGTCATTTTTTTTCTCTAATTCATCACAGAGCTTGTGAGGTAGGCGAACCGTCTGCATGGTATAGATGGGAAGGGCCGCTATGACTAATTAAGTCAATGTGGTCAGCCTTGTAAGTGATAAAAGATTGGTCGCCCATCCTGAGAGGTGTTGTTGAACCTTATCCAAAATATGTTAGTAGGTTTTCTTACTAACTCTCTCATGTAGGATGGGCACTCCTAGGTATCGTCCCAGATCATTCGTATGCTTAAAGCCTAATTTTCTGCTTAGCAAATGCTCCTTAAAGTGATGAACATGTTTTGAAAAGAACCATCGAGATTTGTCTTGACTAACTCGTTGTCCCGAGGCTTCACAAAAAGTGTTCAAAATGTCTCTAATCACCTGTAGTTGGTCCAGTGATGCTTATGCGAAAAGGATAAGATCATCCGCAAAAAATAGGTGTGAGATAGAAGGCCCTCATTTGCTTAATTTGATAGACTTCCATTTACCTTGCGACACAACTGTGTTAATCAAATGACCTGGACATTCCATACAAAGGACAAAGATATAAGGTGATATAGGGTCGCCCTATTTGATACCTCTAGTGGGAAGGAATGGATCACTGAGCTCGCTATTCCAGATTACTTGCATGGAAACCGAGGAGATACATGCCAAAATAAGATTTATCAAAGAGTTGGGAAGTTTAGCTTCATGCAGAGTATCTTTGATAAAATCCCAGGAAAGTCTATTGTAAGCTTTTTCTAGATCCACTTTTATCGCCATGATCCCTTTGTTGCCTTTTTTCCTTTTCATTGTGTGAATAACTTCTTGAGCAATAATAATATTGTCCGTAATCAGGCGTCTTAGACCAAAACTGCATTAAGTTGGATCTACAAGGTCTTCTAGGTGAGGTTTGAGGCAGTTGACTATGATTTTGGTAATGGCTTTGTAGGTTACATAACACAAAGCAATAGGCCTAAATTGAGTGATCGACGTAGGAGATGGGATTTTTGGTATAAGAATCATAATAGTGCGATTCATTTCAGTTTCTCAAGCTTCATGTCGAAAGATTTTCTGAATAAAATGTGTCAGAGAAGGCTCGACAATGTTCCGTTTGGATTGATAAAATAAGGCACTGAATCCATCATATCCCAGTGCTTTGTTCGATGCCATCTCAAAAAAATCCGACTGGATTTCCTCAGTGATGAGTAGACTTGTCAGGTCGTTTATAGCCTTGTGCGAGAGTGGAGTAAAGTGGCCTTTGATAGGAAGTTCTTGAGGCATATGTAATTATGTCGTGTAGAGTTTCTCAAGAAATTGCGTGGCGATGCGCTTGATGCTATCTGTGTCTGATCCCATGCAACCATTTTCATCTTTTAAGGAAGTCACCTTCATTCTTCGTCTTCTAGTAGTCGTCATTGCATGGTAATACTTGGTTTTTTTTGTCCCCTTGCCTTATCCATTGACAACAAGATCGTTGGTGCCAGTAAAGTCCTTCTTGGCAAAGGACCTGTTCCAGTTCGGTGCGGAGGTGCTTTTCCAGGTCTCGAAGAGAATCCGAGTCTTCTTTATCTAAAGTGTGTTGAATGCCTTTTAGCCGAGCCATGAGTCTTTTTTTTCCTATGAAAGATATTTCCAAAATATTAATGTTCCAATGTTGTAATCTTTCGGAAAAACTTATAACCGCTCCACTGAAATCATTCATGTTCGGATTCTAATTATCTTTGACAAATTGACCAAAACTATCCTGCATTAACCAAGTTGACTGAAAGCTGAAAGGTTTAGTGGTCCAAGGAGAGTACGTGTTTTGTTGTATTGCGATAAGAAGAGGGCGATGATCTGATTTTTAAAATGGCAGATGGGTAACTGAAGTGCCCTGAAATGCGGACTGCTAAGAGGTGGAGCAGAATACTCGATCTAGTCGAGTGAGGATCTGGCCTCTTCTCCAAGTGTATTTTGGTCCTATAAATCCTAGATCTTGTAGTTGAAAAATATTGAACGCAGTCTCGAAACTTTGTATTGACTATAGATTGAAGTTTGGACCCCTCCACGTTTATCCTTACTCTCGAGTTTGGCATTGAAGTCTCCTCTCAACAGTCAAGGTTTAGAGGTAATCCGAACTATTTTACGCAGATAATTCCACAAGAAATGTTGAAGAGCACTCTTAGGGCTACCATAGATAGTCGTGAAATCAAAAGATGTATGATCCCACTCAATATTGGCATGCACAAATTGTCGATGAGCTAGTAGAATGCGGATGGAGATATTTGCTTTCCATAGTAGCCATATACCTCTCGAAAATCCTTCAACTTCGACTCTGAATGAGTGATAAAAACTCAGACTTCTCATAACCTTCATCGCAAGAGTCTCGCTAATTCTTGGTTCCACCAGGACTACTCGGAGAGGTTTATAGACCCGAATGTAGTTCTTTAAAATGGGCTTGAAAGTCTGACCTCTAGCCTCTTGGTAGTTCCATATAAAAATCGACATAGTAAAGGAAAGCAATCTGGAGTAAACACTATTACTCTTGAGTGTTTACAGTGTTATCCTCCAATACCCGGTATGGGTTTATCTTGAGAATTTGTGGGATCTCTTCCATTTGAGTATTTGGCACAAAGGCATGCTCGCGCTCTGCCATCAATTCCTTGTCATTATCTGGTGGTCTTGATGGGTGTATAATATTTTCGTTAATCGCTGGTTGTAGTGGGATATTAATGAAGTCATTTCTCATGTCTTCCTCCATTGCTCCTCCGTCCTCTAGCATGGCTAGCTTGAAGGATTGGTCGTATATCATTAGTTCAGTGTGTGAGGGAATGGAGATGGTCACGTGTTGAGGTGTGATCCGCAAGGACGTCTCCACTCCTTGGGTCTGAAATTTGATGGGGTGGGCTGGATTGTGCTAATGTGGCCTGTGGGCTGGCAGCTGTGAGTTTGGGCAGTGTGGGTTGGCGAGTGGGCCGGCTAAGCCCAGGATCCTACAACCCAACCATGTTGCGGGCTCGCCTCATTGCTTATGGAGTAGTTTTAGGTTAGGATTGTGGCTTAAAGGATACGTCAGTTTTCTCTCCTCTTCGGCTATCGTCTTTTATCCGTTCTTCCTTTGGTAATGTTACAATGTCATTGTCTATTAGTAACGAATACCTCGAGCCCTTCGAGTTCGCGTGAGTAACGTTTCCGCGCCTGTCGCTTCCAGGAGCCGTTGTGCAGTTTGGTGGTCGGCATGTTCTTCTCTGCACCTGGATCCACGGTCCGTAGATCTCCTTGTGAGGGGCATTCGCCGGCTGGGCATTTCTGTTTTTGGTGGTGGTTGTCTGGCTCGTCTCTCCGCTGGGGTTTCCTCCGTTCGAAATCGAATTACTGCAGGTCGGACAGTCCGGGGCTCCGTGGCCAACCATTCCGCAGGAGAAGCAAATATGTGGTAAGCCCTCATATGCAACTTTTATCATTTCACCATCGAGTTCAACAATTGAGCGAAGTGGGGAGTTGATGTCGATGTCAACTGCTACCCTCGCGAATTTGCCGTGCTGAGATTGTTGGGTGTTGTCTTCAATTTTCACCGTGCGGCCAATTAGGTTACTGAGGGCTTTCAATATGGAGGGGTGGTATCGTGCTATCGAGAGTTCGGAGAATCAGACCCATGCCACAACATGCGTGATCTTGCCGGAGGATGGACTGAAGTCATCCATGCTTGGACCGAGAGCGTGTGTCCAGCAATCACCCATGGTCCCTTAGTAAGAGCTTGTAAATAATCCTCTTCCTCGACGAAGTTGATTATGTAGAAATCATTGTCTATGTCCTTTATTTTCATAGGGCTAGTGAGTTTCCACAACGCATTTAATCTAGTTTTGAGGAGGTTGTAGCCTACTTTTCTTCCTAATAGTTTAACCACTACAGCCTTCTCCCATTGTTTGTCAAGTCTTCCCCTGAATGTGCTTGACAATTCAATGCCCATACTAAAATCCCCTTGAACCCTGGTTATGTCCCCTTCGGCAATTTCAATCGAGTCTTCTTCTGGCCATTCTAATTATATGTCTCCTTTGTCAGGGCCTGGATGACCTCGAACTGCTACGCTATAGCTGTGTTAAATATTAGGAGGAATGTGCACTTACGGAGGGGGATCTTCTTCACGTTTGCATATGCAAATCTTTTTGACAATATGACCTGTATATGTAGTTGTGTTTGTATTCCTTAGGTTCTCAACTGGTTTTGTGAGTTTGGATTCCATGGAGTTTATGCAAAGCGTTTTCCAGAGCGCTTTCGAGGTGAGGTCCTTTTAGGTGAAGAAGCTTTTCATGGCAAAAGCTTTTACTAGCTCCTTTTGGTAACATTTATTTAAGTTCTAAGGTACGACTTTACAAAAGAGTTCTTAGGCAATCATAGGCATCAAGTAAACGTTTAGAGACGTATTTAAGGGTGCTTTGTTTATGACAATCCTAGAACGTTGTTTATATGTCTTCCTTCGGCTGAGCATTGGTACAGTGAGTGCATCTTTCAAAACAGCAATAGGAACAATGACCCCGTTCCAAAATTTTATTTGGGAAAGACCCGCCATCCATCATTAAGTGTCCCACAAATGCTATTAATCCCGTGGATATACAATCTTAAACGCAATATCTTCCACACCAAGTGAAACATTGTCAAAGGTACTAGAAGTGGAAAAGAACAATAAACCAATGTTAGCTACTTCTTCCCCTCAAACAAAAGGTTTCAAAGATTTTAGAAATCCCAACAAGAATTCAAATAAAAACGAAAATAAAGAACATATAGAACTCCATTACCTTACAGATTTATGTACGGACAAGAAATTCACCAAACAAAAGCTTGATCTAGCTAAAACCTTTACCTTGCACAAGCTGGCATCGCTGAAGGTTGGGGGTATAAGGAATCCATAACATCAAACTCATCGTCAATTTCGATCACCAGCCTCTAATTCTTTAGTTGTGTACATTTCTGCCACAATCACCTTTCTCCATTACAGGAGCAAATAAATAAGCATATAGACCATGCAACAATGGGGATTGAATCCTGCATAGAAATCTGCTGCTTTCATATCAATATAACAGGGAACATGGTAGTTGTGGCCCCATATATAAAGGGCTTCTTGTGTAAAACCATACAAGAATTCATATAGAAAGAAAAAGAAAATTAGAGGAAGTAATGAGATTTCCTGCATCTAAAACCTAATATGAAATTGATTATACGCGAGGCATACAAGAATACATACAAAACCTCTAAACGTCAATTAAAGACATCAGGAAGAAGGAAGCTAATCGTTATGCAGGTAAGAGAATTCTGGTGCCCCCTAGAATATGCAAATACAAGGCAAGACATATGGTAACGATAACAGAAGACTTTGCTCCAACATATCTGATAACTTCAAGTCCCCTATACACAGCCTCTTCATGAACTACATTAACACTTCTTTTCAATCCTTCTGAAATCCTCCACAACAGATACTCAACTACAGATCTTACAGTTTGAAACGTAACCCTTCCAGTCACATCAAGCACAAACCTCCTATTGCTAGGCACCGACAAAGTAGATGAAACCCTGTCAACCCATCCACCATCCTGAACTCCATCATACGCTTTTAACTTTCGTAACGAATCATCCAGTTTGATATAATCAGCTTTAGTCGCAGGCAATTCTCCATCGTGCTCGACGATCGGTGACGAACAAAACGTGGAATTTGAATTAGAATTTGTCAATACCTGATGGGATGTCCTAACAAGAGTTTCCATGGCACCATTGCAGAGACTAACCAGAATGTCCCTGACATTGCTTTGATGCTTGGGATTGGTCAAACCAGAGAAAAAATCATCGTACGGATTAATCCCCATCGTCTTATCAAGATAAACAGTAACCGCAGTGCTCACAAACTTCTGTATACAGTCAGCCACAAGCTCCTTACACCGATCATTACAAATGACGTCAACCCATTGAGACACATCCGACGAACCGGACCCACATTGAGCCAAACCCGAACCACTGGCCGAGTAAAACCCCATTACCAAATTCCTAGCAAAACTACCGACAACAACAGAAACAAACCCAGTTCCAGTATCAGAGAACATCCTCTCCATAACCTTGTCAACGAAACTCGGATCCGAGGAACCACCGTTCAATCTCTTATCTGTCAAAGATTGCAAGCTATACCCCCTCATAACCCCAATAGTCAACGCCTGAGAAACCTTAGTCAACGACTCCGAGAACTCATCAGATCTCGCAATCTTCGAAATTTGCTTCAAGCTATTAGGGATTTGGTCAGAACCAGACTGAAGAAACTCCTTCAAGTCCCTGGAAACAACGTGAATCGTCTCCGCCGAATCGGCCACCATCTCCGCCATGGAAATGAGGGCTCCGACGAGTTTCATCAACCTCCGTCTTCTCTTGGCCACAGAAGGCATATTATACACTTTATAGGCCCCATAGCCAGAGGCGCCCGCAACAGCAAGCAAAATCAATAATTTTCTTCTCCTGGGAGAAACAGCCAGCCCCTTCTTGATCAATTGAAGATCCATCAAACCCTAGAGTAATTGGGAATTAAAAACCCTAGGGCACTCGAATGAATAAAGAAAAAAATTATCGTCCTTAGGCAAGGAATTTAGAGAAACGAGAAAATGGAAGATAAAGAAGAAAATGAAAAGGACCAATATCTACCCAAAATACAGTGACATTAAATGCAGATGAGAAAGACACATCGGGTAATTAAAGGTGTGAAGCGTATTGAAATGCGAGAATTGGGTATGTAAATGAATGAAGAGGAGGACAGAGCCACAGAGGATGACGACGAACCTGTAGCAAACTAGCTATGTTTAAAGTACGACACTAGAAAATAGATCATGGATATTTTGCTCCCAAAACGCGGGACCAGCTGCTTATATGTACACGTGATTAGCCTTTACGACGTGCCGTATTTTCAAATTTTAGAAAAATAAAGGGAGTAGAAAAGAATTAAAAGGCCGACTTTGACGGTTGACTTGACGGCGTAGAAAATTAGAAAATTTTTGGTGGGTTTTGCCTCGTTCTTTAATGGCAGGACTTTACCTAACGAAGAGCTACTTAAATTCATGAATTTACCTAGCAAATGGGCATAGGCCCTCTTCTTTTGTTTGGTACGTGTTTCAAGGTTATCAAAATACATGAGTGTATGAACTGATTTCAACGGAAACCTGTCAACAACATGCTGTAGTTTGGGACATAACTTTCTTCAACTTCGAATCCGTTCACAATAAAGATCAGCACGTCATCTTCGGGACATAACTTTCTTGAACTTCGAATCCGTTCACAATAAAGATCAGTACGTACTCTCTATAACTCATCCTGATTTATTTCAACCATATATTTTATATAAATATATAATTGAAATAAAGTAGAACAAGATTAATATAAAATAAAAAATTTAGATATAAATATATAATTGAAATAAAGTGAAACATGATTAGTACAAAATAGAAGGAATAGAAGATACGAGAAGATAAAGACCAGAGAAATATAAAATATCGAAAAAATTAAAGAACATTTCTTTACTTGGGATGTCCCAAAAAAAACACTCTTCTTTTCATGATTTCCATGTACACTTCCAGCACTTCTGTTCCAAATGGGAAAACAACTTCTTCAGCAATACAACACCATTCATTTCATTCCCTCGCCAAATCATTTTTAAAAAACATTTCACTTATTTACAATTTTTTTCTGGACCAAACAATTTCTCATTGCTCAATGAGAAAACGTAGACTCCAACAACCATCAACCTACACAGAGCTTACCACACGTTTCATTCCCCAAGCCCGAGTTCCGGGCAGTCTAGTTGTCAAGGTCCTCAATATGGTGCTCACAGTGCACAACACTAATTCTTCTGTAGATGGAACAATCAGCAGAACTTACGCTGAGATGAAGTTGTAGTACTGTATGTATATTGTTGTTGTGGTTTTAATTTGCTTTGTGACTATTTAGATTTTATAGGCACAATAGGACCGTCATCATCTTCAAGATCACTGAAAGAAATCTCTTCTTCATTCCCCAATGGAATGGTGGATTTGTAACCACCTAAATCTGAATCATCCTCATCTGGCCAATCATCATCGTCCTCCTCTTCCTCATAGTTTGGAACCAATAATCTAGAGGATTGACCAGTAACTGGACTCTTATCCTCCTTTTTTATAACTTCTTTTTCTTCGATGACTGATTTGTCAACAAACTGCATCTCTGTACTGACAACCGGAAGCTTCTCAGACTCGTAATCTGTAAATGAGGACGTAATGTGTTCGAAGTCAACCGCCCTGGCATGGGCAAAATCCTCATGCAGTGGATCAGAACTTTCTCTAATAGACGAAGTTGTTTTTGCAAACCAGTCAGATTCTGGCTTCATTTTCTTATGTAGCTCCTGCATCCACATAGCTCTAGCTTCCATTACCTGCATCGAGCAGATTGTACCTTTGTCATAGTTTATCAACAATTTATAGAAAAAAAGATCAAATACTATGTAATGCAAAAGATTTTTTATATAAAAAGCAGGATTCCCCCAGTTGGTGTATAGAGTCAGATGATCACTCAAACCATGCTCGCTATTACTTCGCACCAATATAGGGGGGAAAAAAAGCCTTGACTAAAGGAATTCTTTAGCCAGTAGACATGGCTGCTTTATGAGAATTACTCTTTCCAAGTCACTAATTCAACAACCAAGCTTTCAAATATTCAAGTTAAAATGGCACGACATCAGATTTTTTATACAAAAAGCAGAATTCCCCCAACTGGTGTATACCGTCAGATGACTGCTCAAACATGCTCGCTATTAATTGGCACCAATATAGAAAAAAAAAACTTGACTAAGGAATTCTTCAGCCACTAGACATGGCTGCTTTATGAGAATGACTCTTTCCAAGTCACTAATTCAACAACCAAGCTTTCAAATATTCAAGTTATGGCTGCGGCAAAAGCTTGAAAGGAAAGTTTAATTTCAAAAGTTAGTTTCCCATTTTCACAGAGGTGCATGCGTGCTTGTTCCATGAAAAGAACTTAATGAATTTACTACATACCAGACAAATATGCTGGCCCACAAAAGAATTCTTGTATAGGCTACCATACAGATCCGTGAATATAAAAGAACGCACAAAAATGCAACTTAAATTTAATAATATGGGAGCAATTTTTTGAAAGTGAAAAGTAAACTTTAGTAATACATGCATCAAGCCATCAAGTATACTTTCCAAAGTTCAATAATAGCCACGGAAAAAAAGTCAAATCACTTAACAACCTATTGGAACTAAAGCATCGATAAAAGAAGCACATATTGTCAAACTGTGGTTAAACAAACTAGCTAGGTAAAAGATATGGGCGTCCACTGATAAAGGAGCTCAGAATAACCATTTAGATTGAAAATCATGGATAATGCACCATAAACTCACATAAAGGAATGATAAATCAGTGAATTGGGATAAAATTATTTGAATTTTGCTCTGGCAACACCTTCACCATGTTTGTAACGATTTGAGTAACCATCACAACAGTCTACAACCCAAGAAAGAAACGCAAAATGCAAACCTTATGGCAAAAGAAAAGGAGAAACAAAATAACACATTGATACCAAGAAAATGAATCTAGTGAGAAAAATAAGCATTTCAGTTTAAATAATCATCAATCAAGTATTACAAAATATAATAAAATATATAAAGCTTGAGGAAGACATCGAACTGCACAACTTTCAGGAGAAGTAGCATATATTACCTGAGGTGTAGATAAAATTTCTGCATCATGTCTGTTAAGTCTGGAATGTAGAAGAACGAAATACACTTTCCAAAAGTAACTCTCGGTCATATGGCAAGGACAAAGTTCAAATCTGAGTGCAGCTAATCGAGGAGCAAGGTGTTCAATAGCCAAAGCATGCTCTTGCTGGGGACTGGACATTTCAAAATCTAAACATGATGACAAAAGAGAAAACAATTAACACTTTCAGTTTGGGTTCAATAAAAACATAGTAGACACTGTTTTATAACCTAATGTGACCAATATGGGGAAATATCTGACTTCATTCGAAATGCACTACAGATGACAAATTATAAAGTAGGGAACAACTTGGGACAAGTGGAACTTGACTATGCCAACTTATCAAAACTTTCAGGTGTGCCCAAAGCAAATTTCAAATCCATGCCATCAGCATTTCTCTGTATGAATTCCTAGGCTTGTATAAATCTGACTTCTCAATCATCCAACTTAAAGCATGATGACCATGCTAAATTACAATAAAGATACCTCCATCTGTTAACAAGTAATGTATTCACCAAATAACAACTAAGCCAATAGATGAATACAAAATTCCAAGTCTGGAATGAACTTCTCCCCTACTGCAATACCGTGTCCATCAAATGAATGCAAAAAGGGGGGAAAAATAAATTCCATATAGGGATCAAGAAACTGAAGCCCATAAACAGACTTCGATTATAACCTAAACCGAAAAACATGAGGAAAGATCTGTATTTTGTACCAGTAATACGGATAAATTATACCCTAGGGAACAACCTGCTACATAATCAACACCATCTTGACATCCTTTCAAGAAAGATTTGAAATCCATTCCATCATCGGCATTTGCAATGTGAATTCCTAAGCATGTCCGAATCTCACTTCTCAATCATCAGACTTCAAGTACGGTGAGCAATGATAGTATAAAATATAGATACGTTGAAACTAATAGTCACTAGCAGTATCCGTTAACAACCATAAAAGCCCCCATAATCCCAGACAACGAGTCACCCAGCAAAACAGCAGGAACATTTCATTATCCTCAATCCTAATCAAATACAAATAATTGAGCTATGGGAAATTTCAACTCAATTAAACCAATAAAGGACAAAATTCTCAACTCAATGCAAACAAAGGCATCATTAACCGAAGATATCAAGAAATGCTGAAATTTACATAAAAACTTACCGTCTAAATCGTCTTCCTCATCAAGAGGGAAATCCAACCAAGTCTCGGGATGCATCGCGATGTTTCTAGCAAACGCCAACACCTCGTCGGTGATCCCAGTCGCTAATTCTCTACATTCGTCACTCTCCTCCGTGTCCGAATCTTCATTCTTTCTTCTCATCTCGCTCTCACATTCTCCTCTCATCTCGCTCTCACACTCTCCCTCATCTATCCCCGATCCAAACTGAAAATAATTAGACGCCATCTTCGACATCTCCGTCACACCGCTCCTAAATCTACCTCCGATCTCCGTAAAATCGGTCTTGATCCCCGACCCCTCCGCGGGCACTCTCTCGTCGGAGAATTCCGACAGGTCACACGCCTCCGAATCAGAAACAAAGCGATCGGAAGGCGTGGGTTCAGGAGCGAGGAACGACGCAACGCCCCATAGCTGTCGAGTTAGGGTTTGCTTAAGCTCTGTAAGGTCCTCTTTCACACCTCTACCTAACGCTTCTTCGTCTTCATCTTCTTCTTCTTCTTCTTCATTGATAAGCTTCTCATCTTCAAAGGACAATCGAGAGTGTTCTTGTTGGTCACATTTCGTTGGTGAAAGGCCGGTAGGTGCTCTCTTTGTTGGTACGACGTCGTTATCCGGAGAATCATCTTCGTCTAGACGAAGGGAGTTCGCCAGAGAGCGAGCCAACCAGGACATGATCGATTATTGTGTTTGAGGAGCGAGAAAGTGATTGTTGAAAAAAAAACGCAAATTTTCCATTTTCCTTTTTCTTTGGTTCGGTTATTGTCATTTATCACCCAATCATTTGGTGCCACGTTTGCTTCCCAAGAATGAAGAAGAAAAAGAAAAAACAAATTAATGGATCCGATTCTGAAACCCAATTATGAGTCATATCATCACTTTTTGTCATCTAATTGTAGAGTTTAGTGTACAAGGATTCGAAAGAGACCAAGCAAACACCATTAATTTATGTTGGAAACACGAAATCAAATATTTTTAAACTCTTGGGCTTCCTGGATGTAGCACCGAGTCATTGACAATGTTGGCGGGCTTCACTTTGGGCTTCTATTTACACTACAAGTTTAGACGAAGAATGGATAAGGTTAATAAACCAACTCTTCTAATTCTTCATATTTTAAATTTTCATCTAATAATTAACTTTTAATTTGTAAAGAAACCTTAATGAATAACTATCGAATCGACAATATAAATATTTTAAAACAGTGGAAAAAACATTATTGTAAGATAATTAAAACGTTTGAAGATTTTTTTAATAGAGAATTTTTTTTAATTTAACATCTAATTTTATGAAGTACTTACTAGATATATAAGTTAGCGGACAAGCCTTAAAGCGAAGGGTAAGATTATCTCTTTATGACTGAAAAATTACAGGCTTAAGTCATAAAAATAGTCTTTTCTATAAAAATATAAACTGATATTTTACGTACAATTGATGACCCTCTCTTAACCCTTACAAAATGAAGAGTCTTGTGTATTGATGTAGTTAGATTATAATAGGATGCCAGTTCGTGCCATTTAGCTTATAAATACTCAACAATAGTGATGGGGAAAATTAGCAAACATAAAAGAAGGTATTTAATTATGGTTGGGTCGGTCGTGCTAGGCCCAAACTCAGGCCCGAACATAGACGGTCCATTCACAAATGACGGCTATCCGCGTGAAAGAAAAGACCTAAACCTAGCAGGTATTTGTCAGATATAAATTGATTACCTCATCATGAAAAAGGTACGAGATTCGAGAACCCTATCATTCTTTATTCACTAGCCACCAAAACCCTCACAAAGAAGACTAACTTAAGCGTCGGAGCGGCTTATCGGGAAACAACCCCCGACATGCCTTTGTTGTTTTGCAAGAACCTTCAAGCCGGAATCAACCAATCTCATGAATCCAATCGGTAGTGCTCAGCCTCACCAGAATCCAACTGAACCATACTCTTTCTTTCAAATTTCTCCAACCATCCCTCATTCCTCCAACCCTCCCTCCTCATATTTTGTTTGAGCTTGTCATTTGTTTGCTCTGTTTTCTTCTTGTGCGAATGGGCAATATGTGATTATAGGAATTTTCAAACTGCACCCCCTCGTGATCTTAAGTTCATTGGAAGGAGAGATTTTTCTTAGGTTTATGTTGCTAGTCGCATTTTGAAGCTAAAGCTTATATGTGCAAAACCCACATCAAGGGAAGAATGATAAATCTACTAGGGTTAATTGCATTGCTAAAAGTCTCAACCATCATAACCATTTTGTTTCATTATCTGAAGAGGTTGGACATGCTTTGGTTGGTGCTTTAATTCCTAAATATCATCTTGTGGCCAGGATATCAATCATAACCCATGCCAAGTCGATGGTCTTACATATTTTCCTCCAAGTGAGGAGAGGTTAGAGTCTGCATTGTATAGCATAAGCTACTTAAAGAACCAAATGGTTGTTGCATTTGGTGGAAGGTCAGTCATAGATCATCCATGAACCACTTTTTGCTATATAAGTCACTGATACGAAGTAGATAGTGGTCATGATTTTATAAAATCCTCTATTAACTGTTTGAAATTTTAATTTGCTCGTTAAATGCTGATGTTCAATATACAAGAATCAATGGCAACTGTAGACGTGGTGGATTTAGAAGTTAGGTAGCTTGTGGAAAGGGCATATTCATGGGCCAAGCAAATCATTACAATTCACATTAATATCCTTCACAAGCTATGAACTGCACTCAAATTATGATTAGTGATATAGAATCCCTTTAACTTTTGGATAGGAGAGCATGAACAATAAAAAATGTGGAACCTGGGCTATTCGCCTGAGAATAACATTCTATTGTAGTTTTAAAATCTTTGTCGCAGAAAGTTATGTCTCCACACTTTCTAGCATCCACCGTATCCCTTATTTGTTGATTGGTATGAGGATAAAGAAAATGATTGATAATAAGAATAAGCAACATACCGATGAGCATTTAATCACCTCATTTGTTTCTTCATCATCTTTGTAATGCACCATTATCAAAATTTGATGAATAATTGTGAGATCCATCTGTGAACATGCATCAACTATTAGAGAAAGAGGATGATGTGGTGTAGGTGGTGCTTCTTCATGCTTTGTTATACCCAGCATCATGTGAGATGGAACTGGAAAGTAAAATCGTTAAATTACAAGCAAAAAAGTCCATCTACAAAGTTAATACAAGTAAATGCATCTCCTAAAAAGGCGTGAATAAGGATTAATAGATTATATAAGAAAGAACATAAAAGAGGGATACAATTGATGAACCAATATCATGTATGAATCATGTTAGCAATGCATTATTATATGCTCTAGTTTACAAGATATCATCGTTTAAGAGATTATGCTCTAGTTTTCAATATATTTGAAAGCCCATATCCTTTAGACAATATCATCATTTGTTGGATTGATCAACATGAAGTGCATAAAAGAGAGAGTATAAAGCATCTTTAGCTACTTAGTCTGGAACTAATTTGTTCTGTAAATTTTTACCCCCAATCATATGTTAGGTAACAGTTAATTAGTGGAATAATGGATACAAGTGGTTCTGTAGCTGACATTACTAGATGGAAAAGACATTATCAAATCTTGAAAAAACTTTTTAGGTACTTCATCTAACATGTTTTAGTAGAGGCGAGGGTTGCCGAAGATTCATAACTTTTGGAGGCCTTGCATGTTTACTCAAATGAACGCCATCTTCTACTTTATGGTCGTATGTTTGAACAGTATCCAAATTCACTAAAATCTAATATATCTGTGTAGAAGAAAAATCACCATTTAGCCATTGGAAACGATGATCTTTCATCTGCTCCTTTTGATCTTTTGAATCCATCTAATGTTCTAAATTCAAATAGGTTCAAAATCAGTGCTAATCTTGATGAACTTAAAGCCTCTATTTATGTACTATTGCAACTTCCGAACTGTTTAATGTTGGACCATGATTTTTAAGTGGAATTTAGAAATAAGAAATGATATAAAATAAGTGTTATATATATATATGTTGTATGTATGTTT
>JANKYF010000006.1:9994737-10011255 GCA_029829435.1 Erythroxylum hondense | reverse complement strand
TGAATTGAAATGGATCATCTCCTTTAGGCAAACACTTGAAGCTCCTTTAAATTAGGGACCTTTCTTTTTTTCAAATGTACCCAAAATCAATCGTCAGGTTTAAAAAAATAAACACCTGCTCCATTTATTAACTTTAGATAGTATTTTTCATTCTCATCTAGTAAAAAAAATTTCAAACAAGCAAAGTTAAATTCATTAGCATTGCAAGCACTCTTTGTAACACTCACATATACCACCTGGGAGGATATTGCGAGTGCCACACACACAGAACACACTGAACACGAAGCATTTCGAAACATACAAAACATTTTATACATGCATTACCAGAATCTCAACAGACACATATCGCATATCATAATTTCGGAAAGCAGCCTGAATTAAGGTTATTACAACCCATCAAAATAAAAATTCAAGAGTTATAGACATCATATACAAGTCTAAAAATGATCTCAAAATACATATGAACAAAACAAAAATTAGATTCCTTTGGCCATCACGGTTGTCTTGTCCTAGTTTCTACGTCCCTCTTTCAGTTTCTACATTCCTATTTCAGAACCTACACGGGGCAAATCTATCATGCTAAGCATATAGCTTAGTGAGTAATAACTAAACTATAAGTCAACAATAGATACAGAAATTCAGAACAAAACAGAATTTTATAAACAACAGAATTGTTCAACACAAGATGGTAACCCTTCAGAAACATAATACAATGTAGCTTATGCCAAAATCAAACTGATATCAGAGTACAAAATCATAAAATTGCTAAATCCATTTACAGAAGCGGGTAACGGGACTTATACAGAAGAGACCGAAGTCTCGACACCGAAGTGTCACAGAAGAGACCCAAGTCTCGACACCTAAGTGTCAATATCAAAAGACACCAAAGTGTCAATAATAGAAGACACCGAAGTGTTACAGAAGCAGCTGTAGACCTTTCTAGGCATGCCTACTTACCCATAACTAGGACTTAACATAATCAAAACAGAAATGTCTGAAATTCAATTCACATGTCAATCCAACAGCTTTGCAAATCATTCAATAGACCAAAAGCAGTAGCAAACAAAATAGTCAAAGCAAAACTATCAAAATTGACCATCTAAATTACTTACAAAAATTACCCTCTAAAATTACTTACTAAATCTCCCTTATTGCTTATTGCCTCGATGTTTCGACAATATCTGGAATCGATCACTCGATGGTTTCCTCTAAAACATTTAATACAAACATATATCATTGTTGTGCACAATTACAAATTCAATTATGCACATTCATGTATACTGAATATGTATGATGCATGTTTATGACAAATTTTGAGTTTCTTATCCTTAATCTTGACACATTAAAAATCAAGAGAAACCATACTAAATTTCTCAATCTAGATTTATTTCACAACCAACTTTCAGGTCCACTTTGTTCAATTATTCTCATAAGGTAAGTAAGGTAATTAGGTAATACTTCCTTCTAGAAAGTTTTTTCTCTCTATCTTAGGGTTCCAATGATACCAAGTTCATCCAATTTGGTTCAATATTCAATGAGTTATGCACAAAAAACCATAGACTATATATATTTGAAATTTTTGGCTAATGCATGATCATGCCTCCAAGTTGTACACCTCATAACTCTCAATTACAATATCCAAAAATTACAAACTTTATACCAATTTAAAGATAAGAGAATAAGCTACAACTTTGGTGAAGATACCTCAGTCTAATTTGGCCTATATCAATACAGTTTATTCAATAACCATAGGACATGATTTCTGTTCCTGGTAGTGCTACAGCCTAAGCCAAGAGACAATTTCATGCCAATTTTGAAAATCTTAGAGATAGAATTAAAATTAGACTTCTTCAAGAAAGTTGTAGATATATGTCTCTAGTTTAATATGAATTAAGAATCAATCCATTTAGAAATCTACAGATCAAGCTATAATTAAAAATACGAAAACATGTTCTTGAAAATCTCCAATTCATAACATTCTAGCACATACCCTCACTTTGAGTCAATCAATCTTTTTCTAATCAGTTTAGATGGCTCTAAATTTTTATGGAAAGAAAGAACAATGTCTTAGGAGTCTATTGATTTAATTTTCAAGTCATTTGAAGATCAAATGGCAAAGGATTAGCAAAAAGAGTCAGAACTGTTCAGTATTAGAAAGTTTGATTTTCGCACTACCACCTTCTCTTGTAAAATCACGATTTTTGCATGTAATTCTCCATGTTTTTGCAGAAACTCTGCTCCATCTTCTTCCTCACTTCTAGTAAATTCCTCATCACAAACTTATACCCTTACATTTATCCCTCTTATTCACTTCCATATCAACTCAACTTAGTCCCAAAACAACTCAAATTCAAGTTTATATTCAGAACACCAAAACCAATCATACACATATTTTACCATCTTTAACTCTCTCTCTCTCTCTATTGTAACTTATTCAGAAACTCAATCTCACCTCAATTAACTCCAATACTTGCAAACAATTCCTTTAACTCATCAGTACACATACACAATTTATAAATCCAAGCTTCACACTTAGCATCAAAACCCGATTAACACACATGCAACTTTAAATTTCTAGCATTTTTTTCCACATTCACAGTTTCAAATCCTCATCTGAGTCATTTAGGACATGTATTCTCCGAACTCTACTGCTATAACTTCACATGCTTGCACAATAATTGTATATATCCAAAATGCTTATGCACAAATAAGCAAATATTCAAATATGCAAAGCATAAAATATACTGAATTTCCTTAATATTCTAACCCCTAGAATGAGGTGTTACATTTCTTCCCTCCTTAAGAAATTTCGTCCTCGAAATTCATACCTGATCTGAATAATTGTGGATACTGAGCTTTCATGGTTTCCTCTTATTCCCATATTGCTTCCTCAAGTCCATCATGTTGCCAGAGGACTTTTACCAAATGTACTGACTTGTTTCTAAGTTGTTTAACTTCTCTGACTAATATAAAAATTGGCCCTTCTTCATACGACAAATCTAGTTGCACTTGAATTTTTTGCACAGGAATCTTATGTGTAACATCAGACCGATATCCTCTCAACATAGAAACATGAAATACATCATGTAACGTGGCCAATTCTTCAAGAAGAGCTAGCTGATAAGCTACTGGTCCAATTCTTTTCAGAATTTCATAAGGACCAATGTATTACGGACTAAGCTTACCTTCTTCCCAAACTGAAGTATGTGTTTCCATGGTGATACTTTCAAGAATACCTTATCTCCTTCCTGATACTCAATATCTCTTCTTTTTAGGTTAGTATAGGATTTCTACCGATCACTGGCAGCTTTCAACGTTTGCTGAATAATCTGAATCTTTTCTTCAGTATCTTTCACAATTTATGGCCCGATCATCTTGTTTTCACTCAACTTAACCCAACATACCAGAGTTCTACACTTCCTATCATACAACGCTTCATAAGGCCACGCCAATGCTCGTCTGATAACTATTATTGTAATCAAACTCCATCAAAGTCAGATGGTTATCCCAACTCCCGGGAAACTCAAGCACACAACCCTGCAACATATCTTCCAATATCTGTATAACTCATTTAGATTGTCCAACTTTCTGGGGATGGAAAGTGGCACTAAACTTAACCTAAGTACCCAATGCTTTCTGTAAACTTTTCCAAAATCTTGAAATAAATCGAGGATCACGATAAAAATAATCAACAATGATACTCCATGCAGTCTCACTATCTCATTTACATACAAATCTATAAGCCTATCCAAAGAATTGTCAAGACAAACAGGCAGAAAATGAGCAGATTTAGTGAACTTATCTATAATCACCCATACAACATCATGCTTCCTTTGAGTGAGAGGAAGTCCAGTGACAAAATCTAGGGTAATGTTATCCCATTTCCATTAAGGAATAGAAATAGGAAGTAACAAACCAAATGGGACCTGATGCTCAGCTTTAACCTGCTGGCATGTCAGACATTTTCCTACATAATCCACAACATCTCGTTTCATACCTAACCACCAGTAATACTTCTTCTGTAACATCCCATCACCGATGGGGAGGGTAGAATGGTAATTTTGAGGGGCTAATGAGCGTTAGAAATTGCCTTTACATGCTCATGCATAATCTAGCATCCGCATACTTATGAATAGTAAATTTTGCACATGAAAAATGGTTGTACATGCATTCATGACATTTCCCGGTATAAGTATGAAGAAATGTGATTCTAAATTAATGTGATTTGTGTGTGTGAAAAATTGAGTTGGAGAAGGTCATTGTGATTCTTGAATTTTTGTAGAATTTTAGAAATTATTTTTCTGAAATTTCGGTGAAATTTTTGGACTAGGAAAAATGCCAAGTGGCAAAATAAGTGTTTACCAGTAGTGAAAATGACTGCCCAATGACACTGGAAAATTAGGTACATGATTTTAGGATTTATGTTTTTGAGCCATTGAAATTTGGGGATGAATTGGAGTAGAAATTTGATTTAGTTAGAAAGAGCTTCAAAATGTGACATGTGGCAAGTGACACTTGTCACTTGCCTAACATTCCACCTTGCTACTCTTTGTTTTATAAAAATCACTCTTCTTTTGGGTCATTCACGGTGGTTCTTCTTTTATAAAATGAAAGGTGGTTTAAAGTGAAAAACTCCTCCATCATCTTTGTAGCTTTATTCTTCTTTGTTTGTTTTGGAATTTTTCCCATCTTTTCTTCCTCCTTACACCTTGCTTTATCTTCCTTGGTTCACTAAAAATCCAACCTAAACCTCAACCCCTCAAGTGGTGATGATGATTGTGTATGGTGGAGAGAGTTAGAGAGTTTGTGAGCTTTTGAAGAATAGAAGATTTGGAAGCTTATTTAGGTAAGAAACATGTTATTTATGATGGTTTTGTAGTTAATTACATTATTTGTGATGTTATTTAAATTTAATTGCATGGCAATTGTGGTTGGAATATATGGGTGTGTGTGTGTATGAATTTCTTGCCTTGATGAATGATTGATGATGTAGAATTTGATGAATCTGTGTTGGAAAGGTTTTGGAAGTGAAAGTAGGTTTAGTAGACTGTAGGAAATGTATGAATGATTGAGTGAGTGTTGCTGCCATTTTGTGGACTAATGTTCAAGGAGAGGTTTTGATTTAGTTATGGTTAATATATGGAGTGAATTGAGTGATGATTGGTGTAGAATTGGTATGGAAGTGATAGAATTTGAGTTAGGTTAAGAATCTGGAAATTTGCTTTGAACATGTTTCAATGATTTTGCCATAACTTTTTATATGGTTAGGCAATTGAGATGAGGTTTAGCTTGAATTAAACTTGAGGAGTTTGGCTAGATTTCTTGTGAAGGAGGTGCTATTCAATTTTGGCTTGAAGAGTTCTAAATTTTGATTTGAAAGTGGCAATGTGTGTAGGTATGAACAGTAATTCCAGAATTGATTTTTGTGATCTGAAACTTTGGAAATTTTTCTAGATTGATTTAGGCAGATTTTGCTAAATTGGTCTTCATGAAAATTGAAGATTTTCTTGTTAGCTTTCTATCACCACTAAGTATGACATTTTTTCGATATTGAGGTTGAAAGTTATGATCTGTTGACTTTAGGATGTTAATCCAAAGAAGTATGCGCTTTGTTTGTGAAAATGCCCATAAGTGTAGGTTTTGTGGTTACTATACTTTGAGGCCAATTTTGGATTGTTATGATTTGATTTGGCTAAAGTGATCTTATTGAAAGTTATAGAGGATTGTTTTATCTTTTTAATGATGTATGATATGCTATTTATAGATGTAGGAATTGTAAGGTATGAATTTTTGAAATTTGGATGTGGTTTAGGGTGAAAATTATGGGGGCAGAAACTTTAGTTGAGATTTTGACCTTTCTAGAGGTTGAATTTGCTTCTAAGTGCTCATGAGAATTGTAGAATGTGTTCTGATCTATCCATTGATATTAAGCATGGAATTTTTGGCCAATGGGATAAGAAGTTATGATTTTTAGAAGATTGAGGTACTGTTTTGGATGTTAGTGATTAGGAAGTAACTTTGATTGAGTTTTTGACACCCTTAGGGGTGGAATTCGTTTTCGAGCTCTACATAGAAATTGTAGAGCTTTCTTTGCTCTTTCCATTGATACCAAGTTTGCAAAATTTGGACTTCTAGATCACAAAGTATGCATGTTGGAAGAAGAGGGAAATTAAGTGGAAAATTAGTTTTAAAAAAATTAAGTGAAGGGCGGAAGCTCGCCCTCGCGAGGCGTCCGCACTCAGCCCCTTTTTTATTATTTATTATTTTATTGTTTTTGTTATTTCTTATTATGTCCCTTTCCTAGTCTTTTGTGCATAACTTTTTCATCCGACCTCCGATTGACCTGATTTTTGAGGCATCATTTTCGTAAGACATTTATCTACCTCTCCATGAAAATTAGTGAATTTTTTAGATTAAATTGGAAATGAGGGATTAAATCGGACCGATTGATTATTTTTCTAGACCATATTTTGGCAATATCCGGACCTATAGAGATCCGAATTGAGTGATTTTAATGTCTATGGATTCCTAAAGCATAGAGAAATTTTTCTATTAAGGAGAGGTTGCCTAGGTTATCCTATATGGACTGGCTCATTGATCGAGAGCAGTAGACCCGAAAGTATGGTTTTAGAAAAATTGAATTTAGTGTGGCTTAACCCTAGGCATAAATGAGTTTTGATATGGGAACAATTTTTGTGATGAAATTTATGGAATGATACCGGCATTGTCATGAACATGCATTGTACATATATGTGCATAAATGAATGCTTATAATTGTGCAAAATTATTAATGTGTGTGCAACGTATTACATAAATGGGTTGTGCAGGTTAAAAGTCCGCAGTTAGGCGTTTCCAGAATTTTGAAACAATTGCTAATCTGGAACGTACTGTGAGTAGACCGAGATGGTCTCATTTTATTCTTTGTTCTATTTTGTTTTATTTTGTATAAATTGATTACTAAATGTGATTGATTATTGGGTTCCGGACAGGAGGTCTGATGATTGTGGTACTGAGTTGTGATATTAAAGTGTTACTTGAATGTGAATTGGATGACCTATGTGTATTTAATGTGATTGACAAATGCGTTTTGAATGTGCTTTATATGTGATAAGTGTCGGACCACGGTCCGATGACAAATGGATTTTGGATGTGAAATTGCATATGTATGAGATATGTTTCTCAACTCTACTATTGAGTGCCGGACTACGGTCCGATGACATGTGAAAGTGAGTGTATGGGATTGATTCATTTCATTCCATAAGCGTATGAAATATAATGGCTGTTGTGACCAGAGTAACCACCGATCAGAGCTTTAGGCTCAACAAGTGAAAATGAGCTTCGAGCTCACAAGTGATTCAGAGCCTCAGGCTCAACGTTTAACGAGCCCTGTATCCTCCAAATGGATAAGAGACAGTTATTAATGAGCCCTACATGGGACAGTTTAGGCACTTGGTCACAACATGATAACAAATGAAAAGTGAGTCTCATGTGCATTGCATATGCATAGCATGAATGATTAAGTGTATCGAATGTGAATAATGTGAATGTGAATGTGGAATGTGTGAGTTAGGTGTTATGTGACTGGGTGAGCCATCGATGATGATCACTCACTAAGTTAGCAAAACTTACCCAAAATTTGCAATTATTTTTCAAAGTGATGTAGCACGCCACCCTCGCGGGGCACGGACTCGGATATCACCATCGATGTCAGGTTCGGGTCATGCGGGAATGGGGTGTTACAATACCAGTAACCAGCTCAGCGGTTACCACAAAGTGTGTGTAGTAGAAAAAAGAAAAACTAATATTAATTTTACCTATTTCCTAATTCTTATCATGTTTCAACTTTTTTTAACTTCAAAAATAGCCGTGGGAGTGAAAACAGGTCTCTCTTTGTTTTTCTTTTTTCCTTTTTGAGTAACAATGTAGATTTTACATTCGTAATCGGATGCGTAACCTCTATGTTCCCTAGGTTTTTAATCCCTACAACGTGGGAATCTTGGTACCCTGCATAATTGGAATCTTTCTGGTCAAAATACGAATTTGACCACTTTTTGTTTGAGGTTTGAGCCAACTCGACACTGGCATGTGGTGAAAAGCAATCCTGTTTCTTATACACACATTCAGTATAACAAGCTGGCAATCTCCTTTAACATCTTCTTTTATCAAAACTACCTTCCCCGGTAGAACCAAGTCCCTGATGTCTTCACAACTGCCACTTGTACATGTAAATAAAAAGCTACGGTACACTCACATCTTCCGTGTAGGCGTTTGGTGGATCAGGGTACTTATTGACATTGTATGTTTTCTGTCTCTATTCACTGTTCAAATCTAGAAGAAAACCTTGAAGTTATAGTTTTTTGTTACTGACTAATGTAAGTTTTTAACCCCCGACACGCCTACATGTGCACCACCCGCAGAATCTCTGGAACAAATAGTTAGTGTCATCGATGAAACATTTCTCGGATCTCTTCTCGGTTTCCTATACGAACCTATTGTTGCTTCGCAGCTATAACATGCATTACAAGAAAAACAACTTCGCTAATTAATTATAGGATTGGAGTCCCTGATTCCACTTAAAGATAACTGATTCCTTACTTTAACAACCATCTTTGAAATGCTTGTCAAGCCAAATAAAATAGAAGGATGGGTGTGGGCTTGCTTGTGGGAACCATAAGCTAAGAAGGGACTTTTTGAAGCTAAAGTGAGGGACTTTGGTTTCAAGACCAGGGGCATTACTCCATGCCATCCAAATCTTGGTCATGGAAAACCATCATAACGATAGGCGAATTAGAGCATTGAGTAAGCTATGTTAACAGGATACTTGGGTCAATCTAGCCATTTCCTGAATCACCCACCCTTTCGCTTCAAAAATGGAAACAATTTGTTGCTCACCAGGCTTGTGGGCCTATAGTCTCGGGTTACCCATCCTTCAAGCTGATTTCTGTCAATACTAGATAATGGGGTCGGGGTCACTACTCACTTAAGACATCCACTAATATGTACAGATTAACTAATGATGCTTCAAGAAGTACGAAAGAAAAGTGGATTGGTCATCAGGAGTGTTGATTTAGGATCATTATTTGGAGGAATTCAGAAGATCATGTCTGGAATGTGAAGTAGACAATGTACCTGAAGAAATGTGAGCGCTAAGAAAAGGGAAAACTCTGATCTCATTCCTAAAGTGGATTGGTCGTCAGGAGTGTTGATTTAGGACCATTATTTGGAGGAATTCAGAAGATCATGCCTGGAATGTGAAGTAGACAATGTACCTGAAGAAATGTAAGCGCTAAGAAAAGGGAAAACTCTGATTCTTATTCCTAAAGTGGATTGGTCGTCAGGAGTGTTGATTTAGGATCATTATTTGGAGGAATTCAAAAGATCATGCCTGGAATGTGAAGTAGTCAATGTACCTGAAGAAATGTGAGCGCTAAGAAAAGGGAAAACTTTGATTCTCATTCCTAAAGTGGATTGGTTGTTAGGAGTGTTGATTTAGGATCATTATTTGGAGAAATTCAGAAGATCGTGCCTGGAATGTGAAGTAGATAATGTACCTGAAGAAATGTGAGCACTAAGAAAAGGAAAAACTCTGATTCTCATTCCCTATGAAGGCCAAACATATATACATCAATATGCAATAGTTTCCTACATTATTAAGGACATCTAAATATATGCCAAATCTCCTAAATATGTATAGACTATATATTTACATATATTGCACAAGGTATGTTTCCAATAATTCCTTTCAAATTGGAGCATACAGGTAACAGATGTCCAACTCATAAAGAAGGTTTTGGAATTGGGATTGGTCAAGCGCCTTTATGAATGAGTGGTAGCAATGTTGCTAGCCTTTATTTGATCACAAACATAATGGCAATCAATTTTTATGTGCTTTGTGCCTCCAAAAAAACAAGATTAGCAACAATATGTAAAGCAGCTTGACTATCACAAAATAGTCATATTGGCTTGTGAGAAACTCCAAGTGATCAAAACAAAGATTTGAGACAAAGCAATTCACAACTAGTAACAACCATATAACGATAATAATGTACTTCAACTGAAGAATGAGACATAGTTGGTTGTTTCTTAGTTTTCAAAGAGACAAAAGAAGCACCAAGTTGGATGAAATAGCTAGTGATTGAATGACAAGTAAGCGAACAACTCATCCAATCAGAGTCATAGTAAGCAATGAGATGTAACGGAACGTCATGATGTAAGAGAATGTCTTGACCTGGGCGTGCCTTTAAATTGCACATCATATATATAGCAGGATTCCAATTAGCTATGTGAGGAGCATGTATAAATTGAGCCAAGATATCGACAATATAGCATAGTTCAGTTCTCATTATGGTTAACTAAATAAGTCAACTAACCAAACAAGGATATTCAGTTAAATCATTAAATAAAGGTCCAACATCAAGTGCGAGGAGATGATTTTATTTATTTAGAAAATCTGCACGTTTAACATTAAGAAGATCAATTTTAGACAAAATATTAAGCATGTACTTTCTTTGAGACAAAGACAATCCTTCAAGTTTACAAGCAATTTCAATGCTAAGTAAGTACTTTAACATAACACGATCCTTCATATAAAAGAAACGAGTCAAATAAGCTTTAAAGTTGGCATTGGTTATAGAATTATTCCCAACAATAATTAAATCATCAATATAGACCAAAATATGCAAGGAAACAACGTATTGCTTATAATTGACAATGAATAGTTAAGATAGAACTAAATGAACCAAATGACTTCAATGATCCAGCAAGCTTATATTAACTAATTTTGGGGAGCTTGGTGAAAGCCATATAAGGACTTATGAAGGTGGTATAACTTGGTAGGAGAAGAGGTAGAAAATCCAGGTAAGATTTGCATATAAACTTCTTCATTTAGATCACCATGAAGAAAAGCATTATGTGTTAGTTTTCATACTTGATTTTCAGACATCAATACATAAATCATTCATGCTAATTAAGATCTTTAATATATTAATAACCACATAGATGAAGCGAATAAATCACTTACCTTGAGCAGAATTTAACATAATATAGAGAGAGCTTTTAATAATCACAAACTAGTTTCTCTACCTTAACCTTCTTTCTATAACAGGTAGCTTGATGGATAGCTTAATGCATTCGTTCTCCATATGTTTTTTGTCTATGTACTCAATTAGGGTAGAGAGAGGACTAGTTTATATACATGTTAATATTAAATCTTATACTTTCATCAATTGCTAGATTAACAGTCAAGATTTAATATACTATTAAATTAAGAAAAACCTTAAACCAAATTTAATATAGGCCTACAGAAAATATAGATCATAACATTAAGTCACATTTCCTACATTCTCACACTTGGCTAGATATTTCGTCATTACATTTAATAGTATTAACATAAGGCTAGCAAAACATTAAATCTTATAAACCGTTAACATTATAAGCACCTTAATACAACAAATCGTACGACGTGGGTTATGGCGGGCATTCACATTATAGTCGAATACTCCCTTCCATATACCACTACATTAAGAACTTATTACGTTTAGTTTCGTAAGTTGCATATAACAACATACTGTCCATGTTACGAAAATACATACAAATTTCTTATTCAAATAATCATGTATATATAAACATAACGAATAAGAAATATAAAATTCAGAAACATATTATTATTATGCTCAGGAGTGTTAAAACTTCATCATCAACCATTATTCAAGAGTGTTAAAACTTCATCATCAAATATTATTATTAATTATCAATACATCCTAAATGCAGGTTCTTTGATTGTCTTTGGTTGTAAACCCCTAATTGGAGGATATGCAACCATGAGATCTGTCTTAATATTTTCTATATACACTCTTTGTTTTTTAATCTTCTCTTTAACAACAAAATACTTTAATTTCATGTGTTTTGTGCCTCTAGAGTATTTTTATTTTTAGAGAAAAAATGATACTAGGGATGGAAATGGGCTAGGTTAGGCTAACCCCACATTTTGGCTTAGGCTAATTTTTTTTAAAGCAACACATCATCGTTTTGCATTACCAGGCTTGCGTAGCCCCATCTCGGGCCCAGGCCCTTGCCCTTTTGCCATCCCTAACTGTTGTAGAATTATCATAATAAATTTTCAACGGCTTGATTATTTTATCGACAACTTCAAGTCTTGAAATAAAGTTCCACAACTATAATGCATGAATTGTAGCCTCATAACTAACGATATTTTTGAACTATCAATAGTAATAACATTTATCACCTTTGAGAATCTGAAATACCAAGACCCATGTGAATATCAAAACCAAATCCAAATCAAGTTATACCTTTTGCAGCGGAAATATGCAAAGAAATTGATAGTGTCGGTAAGAACACGTCAAACGTCGGGCCTCTATCGGTATCCACACTCTCGCGAGACTGAATAACCACTTTTGATGTGCTAGCGCCACTTTTTGAGACTTTTCTTTCTCTATTTCTAGCAATGGATGTCTCCTATAGGGTTTTTGAGTAAATGATATTCTTATGTCTTTTAGTCATACTATATATCCACATATATAGTAAAACCTTAAAGCCTAAAGCCCAAATCCGATTAAGGCCCAATGAATGTTCAATCTGCTTGGTATGCGACCTTATAGGCTTATTTAATATCAGTAGGAGGCCTAAACTTCTTTTAGGCCCACAAGTTATAAGTGGTTTATAGCAAGACATAATAACTACCTAATATTAAATAAGGTCAGAATACGATACTACCTAAATCACAATTAATCAATTAGAGTACATTCTATAATTGGTTCGTGGGCATACACCAACCTCATAACAAGCTACAAATTCTGCTTCCTTATTGGATGAAGCAATGATAGATTGTTTGGCACATTTTCAAGAGATTACTCCGTTAGCTAATAGGAACAAGTAGCCAAATGTTGACTTTGTACTATCAACACACCTATCAAAATCTAAATCAGAATATCTAATCACTTTTAAATTATCAAATCTCTTATAAGTGAGCATGTAATCCTTTGTTCCTTGAAAGTATCTCAAAAACTTTAATTGAAGCATTCCAATGATCAAAACCATCCCCACTGCAAAACTGATGTCGGGTCTAGTACATGTTATAGGTATATTAAATTGCTCACAACAAAAGCATATGAAATCATTTCCATTTCCTTTGTTCCACATCATTCTTTGGACATTGCATAACACTAAATTTATCTACCTTTTGAATAGAGACTACACCTACTGAGCACTTGCTTATGTTAAATTTCTTAATAATTTTCAATATAGGCTTTCTGAGGTAATCATGATAAACCTTTTGATCTCTTACGAAATATTGAAATTCTAATCACAAAGGATGCCTCTCCCATATCTTTCATTTTAAAAATCTTACAAAGAAATTCTTTAGTCTTGTGCAACAAGACCAAGTCATTAGTGGCAAGCAAAATGTCATTAACATGTAGAACTAGAAATATAAACTTACTCCTGTTGATCTTCTAATAAATACATCAATCAACAGTGATTTCCTCAAAATCGAAAGAAGTAATGGTATTATTGAACTTAATATACCATTACCTAGAAGCTTGTTTAAGTCCATATATTAGCTTCTTCAATTTATACACCTACTTTCTTTTCCTTCAATGGACAAACTTTTAGGTTGATCTATACAAACTTCCTCCTCAAGATTCCCTTTCAGAAAGGTTGTTTTCCATTTGATGTAACTCTAAATCAAATTGAGCTACTAATGCTAAAATTATTATCCATTAATCTTTCTCTAAGATAGGTGAAAAAATCTCCTTATAATCAATGTCATCATTCTGAGTGTAACCTTTGAAAATAATTCTACCTTTATATCTTTTAACATTATCATTTGAGTCGAGTTTGTTCTTAAAGACACATTTACATCCAACTCGTTTACAACCTTCTGGGAAGTCTACAAGATCCCATACATTGTTTTGAGCCATTGATTTTAACTATTCTTTCGTTGCATCAACCCATCTTTAAGACTTATCACTTCCTATGGCTTGTGAAAATGAAACAAGATCATTATTAATGGCACAATCAAAATCTGACTCTTGTAAATATAACTACATAATCATTAGAAATAACTGACCTTCTAACCTTTATAGGTTTGTTTAAAGTTATAACCACTGGCTCATTTGCATGAGTTGGTGGTAAGTTAGGTTCTTCGTAAGATACTTCTTCATTATCCAAATGTTGTTCTTGATTATTTTGATCTTCCAATGTATTAACAACATTTATTATAGTTATGGGCTTAAGAACATTAATGGGTAATAAAACATCAGCCCTTATTTTATTAATATCCACAACTTGATTTTCAGCACTCCCACTAACCTTACAATTCTCTAAATATTTGACATCGGTTGTTTCATCAATTGTAAAAGTATGGTTCGAATGGTAAAACTTGTACCTTTTGGATTTCTCTGGGTAATCGATAAAGTAATCACTAACTATTCGAGAATCTAGTTTTCTTTCATGTGGATTATAAATTCATGCTTCTGCTGGATAACCCCAAATATATAGGTGTCTTAAATTAGGTTCATTCTAATCCATAACTCGAAAGGAGTTTTAGGAACTGTCTTACTAGGAATCTTATTTAACAGATACATAGCAGTTATAAGTGTACACATTCACAAACTTTTAGGTAATAAGGAATTACTCATCATACTCCTAGCCATATCCATTAATGTTCTATTTTGCCTTTCTACCACACCACTTTGTTGCTGTATGTCTGACATAGTATACTATGCACATATGCCATGACTTTCTATGAACATAGCAAATGGACTAGGACAGTATCTAGATTCATCATGCTATCTATAATATTTACCACCTTTATCAGATCTTTTAAATTTCATTTTTCTATTTAATTGCCTCTCAACCTCTTTACAAACACCTCAAGAGCATTTACAACTTGATATTTTCCTAGTAGCAAATAAATATATCCATACTGTGAAAAATTATCTATAAAGGTGATGAAGTATTTTTTCCATTAAAGGATGAAATGTCAAAACATCCACAAATGTTAGTGTGTATTATTTCAAAAAGTTAATTGCTTTTTGTGACTCGTTTCTTGCTCTGTTTGGTTTGCTTGCCCTTAATGCGTTCCACACATAAGCCAAGATAAGTAAAATCTAGATTCGGTCAAATCTCTCTTTATTTACTAGTCTTTCTAACCTTTCTTTAGATCTATGACCACAAACGTTTATGCCATGAGTAAGCAAAATGTTCATTCATCAAACTATGTTTCATTCCAACATTATGATTATCAATAAATAGGGATTAAAAAAACATCATCTTGTTTTAATTTAGATAAACCAACTATAAGCATTCTATAAACAATAAAGGAATTATTCTTATACAAATTGAAACAACCACATCCACACTTAAAGGTATAATCCACTAGCATCAAGTCTAGAAATAAAAATTAAATTTCTAGAAATTGAAGGTACATATAGAGTGTTTATTAGATCCAAATAAGGCCTAATATATAATGCAAGCTTGTAAGTCCTTACACCTTCAACTGGGGCCTTCATTCCGTTCCCCATATATAGAAAGTTGCTATTTCGGATTATAGTCTAGATTGTAAGAAATCCCTACATAATATTAGAAACATGAGTAGTGGCATTAGAATTAAACCACCAAGTATTAGAAGGAACTTCAGATAAGTTTGATTCAAAGTATACAAAAACATAATGTATATCTTCCTTTTCAAACCAAGCCTTATATTTTAGGCAATATTTTTGATAATGTTTGTTTTTCTTACAGAAGTCCCATTTATTTAACTTTTATCCATTCCTTTCACCATTAGCAACCTGTGAAACTTTAGCAAGTTCTTTCTTCTTAAAATTCTTAGTCTTTGGTTTGAGTTTCTTTCCAACTCCTTGACCCACTAGGTTAATAGAATGAGCTCCTTGTTTCTTTAATTTCGTTTCCTTCTGAATAAGCTTACTGGACAATTTATCAATATTTCACTTATCCTTTAATGTGTTATAATTGATGTGAAATGGTCCTTATTCAGTTGCAAGTGAGTTAATGATAAACTGCAATAAGATGGAGTCTTCTACATTTATACCTAGTGTCTTAAGTCTTACTATGATATTAGTCATATCAAGGACATATTGCTGCATACTCTTTGACCCATCAAACTTTATGGTCGTGAGTTTAGTCATAAATCTCCCTGTAAGTGCCTTATTAGTAGAACGAAACTTATCTTCCACAAGCTTAAGAAAATCTGTAGCATTCTGATTTTCAGTGCTATAAAGAGTAGACTTAATGTTGCTGGAAATTGTCAGTTGCACAAAATTCAAACATAACCCGTTAGTGCTTGTCCACACTTTATAGTGTGCCTTTTTAGCCTCTACAATATTATCTTTAAGGTCAACAGACTTATCTTTTAATAGTGCAAGTTAAAATCCAAAGCACCTAAATAGAAAGTGACTTGTTCGCTCCATTCAGAGAACTTCACATTAGTGAACAAGGTAGTAGAAGAAGCTCGAGAGTGAACGCTCATAACTGCAAACG
>JANKYF010000006.1:9892664-9923150 GCA_029829435.1 Erythroxylum hondense | reverse complement strand
TCAATTTCACCCAATTACGCTAATTTATCAATTAATCCTTAATCCAGTCAGTCCAGTCAGTCCATAGTCACAATCAGCACCGGAAAATCATGAATGCATGTACCTATGAATAAATGCATATGCAGTAAGCCTGTTCCACTATAATTTGAGACCAGTAACATGCTCAGTCAATGAATGCAGTGCAATCATATCAGTCTGTCCCAATTTACCATAATACCCTTGTTAACAGTAACGGGATGTTACAAAAAATTTGTTAACACTTTGAAGAAGAGAAAAGAGAAGTCCAATACGAGCACTTGTAATGAGAATGAATCCAAAAGTGAGTATCGTAATGAATAAGAAGTTATGAGTAGTGTTGCATTAGTTGCCTTATATAGCAAAAGTCTAGTTGCTTGCTTAACAACAACCAAAAAAAGAAACTAATGATGAAACCATGGATAAATCAATCCAAAATTTTGGAAAAACATAGATGAATCAACCCAAAGTTCAATTTCAGATTATGACAGCGATTCAGATTACAAGAGGGAGGATATTTGCGAAGCTTATGAGTTAATGCATGCTAAATAGGTCCAAACATGTAAGAAAAATGAGTAGTTCAAGGAGGAAAACTCTACCATGAAGAACATCACTCAAGACCTTGAGCTTAATGAAACAAAGTTGAAGCTAGTTAGTGTGAAAAAAGGAATAAGAATGTTAAATAGAGGTAACAAAAAGTTATAAAAGTTGTTAAAATTGGTAAGATTAAAGGAGATCTTTAAGGCATTGGCCATAAAGGTGAAAGTTTTAAGTCTAATGATGAGAATAATGACACAACCAAATTTATCTAAGAAGAAATCTTAAAGAAGAATTGGAGGTATATACTTACATGTCATTTTTGTAGAATTATCGGGCACATAAGGTCGAAATGCTACCATTTACTATAAATGATATTTCAAATGGGTCAAAATCGAAAATCTAAACATTCTTTAATAAAATTCCAACAATAATCCATGTTATCTAAACTTATTTGGGGTAAGAAAAATCAGCCTCACACATCAGAATAGACACACAAGGGAGTTAATACCAGAAACTGTCGAGATCCACAATTAGTTGTTACTAGAAAAGAAACCAATTAGACATCTAATGACAGAGATGATGTGATGAGGAATAAGCACAAGTTTGAATTTCTTCGAGGAACATGGGGACTGTGTACTTTACATTTTTAAAGTATAGTTTGATGTTGTTTCTTAAAAAAAAGGTTTGAAAGAGTTAATATTTAGACTTTTTGAGTTTTTAATTTATAAGTTTTATAAGGTTTAGGTAATTGGTGTTTATCTAACTTTCTCTTACTTGTTGAATAGTATACTTGATGTGAGAATGAGGTTCTGCTTGATGATTTGAGAATTTTTGCTTTTGGGTTATGTCAAGAAAAAGTTGATACTTAGTTGGAGACTTGTAGAAAGATTTGGGTTTTTCTATAACTTGAGGTTTTTCAAGCTTTATCTTGGTCTCTCTCTATGTTGTGGATTGTATGAGTTTGAGTAATATGTTTTCACATGGTTTATATAATGAGGAGATTGATTAAGTTTGATTATGATTCATTTCATACATTTTTGGGGTTTATAAATTTAATCAATCATATGCGGATAAATTTTATGTGAGCACTAATATGTTAGCTAATGTTTTGACTGGTAATAAATTGTCATTTTGTTGTGCTTATGATTCTTCCGCTATACCTACTGATGATTTTTATGCTTCTTTATTCGTTGAAATTGATTGCATTGAAGACATTCTTCATTTTGACATTATTTTGTCCCAAGGGGGAGATAATAATTATTTTGGTGATTGTGTTCATTCAAGATATATGCTGACTATTAATCTTGCTTTTTGACATCTTTTGTCCCAAGGGAGAGAAAACTGTGTGGAACATGTTTTTATTAATTTTGGATGATTGTGTATGATTGAAACTCGTTGACTAATTAAGGGGTAGTTTGTTGATTGATAATCTAGTTAAATGATTATCCTTGAATTGAAGTTCTACATTCAATTATCTCCTTTAGGGGGAGTTTCATATATATGATAAATAATACTAAAAGGGGGGAAATTGTTAAGATATAAGTTATGATATCTTAATATTTAATTTTGGATATTATTTGATAATTGGACTTAGTTATATTTAAATGGATCTCTTCCAAGACAAGTTTGATAGGTTTAAAATCCTAATTAAGATAGTATTTAGTATGTATATCCTATTATGGGATAATAATGATCTTCTGGGAATTTAACTTAATCTTGAGTAGCTGATTGAGTTAAGATGTGATTATATATGTTGCTGATTTTTTGAAAGATGACATTACCTGAGTGGAGTCTTTAGAGTTGCGTTCTTTTGTAGTCTTCATCGTCAATGGGAAGCCTTTTTCTAGCTGTAATTTTTTGTAGTTATTTTGGGTGATTTGACTGGACAATCGATGAGTGAGTGAAATCATATCTGCTGGGTTTTTCTGTTGCTTTAGCGTGATTTGAGGGAGCAAAATAATTATTGACGATTAGCTGCATTCTTTCCGACTATTGAACAAAAATTGAGGGCAAATGTAGCAGCTGTTTTTTTTTTATATATATGTGTGAGTTTTTGTTAGGTTGAAATGTCGGAGCTATAGTTTTAGGTGTAACCTAAGCTGAATTGTTTGAGTCACACTTTTTTTTGGTTGTGTTGTCGATGAGCAACAGCTGTGATTTTTATCTTTGAACTTTTGTGTGACTTTTGCTAGGTATTCTCTATCTCGCTTCAACGATAATAGTGGGTTGTGGAGAAGGTTGAAAGCGTTGATTTTCTACAACCAGGCTTTGCTGATGTGTGCGTGAATCTTTAGTCATTATCTTATTGTTCATGGGGTATTAGTTTTGTGGCTACTAATTATGGGTTGTGGTGTGAGAAAATTTCAAAAGTTGCAGCTGCTATTCTTGATCGATAGTAGTATTGATTGGACACTTTTTGGTGGCTGTTGATAGTGGAAGTGCTGTGTAAAAACTTCTAGTAACTAGTGGGAATTTTGCAGTTCAAATTTTTGTAACGTTTCGGTGAAGAAATATTTATTTTTGTTGGGTATTTTTCTGCTTTTGTAGGTGTGATTTTATGATGATAATATTGAAAGACTACAATATATTTATTGGTGGACAACTTTCCGTTCTTTCATTGAAGAAGTTGAAATATTAGGGAAGTTTTTTTTAATCTCAAATGTTTTCGTTTATGTTGAATTTTGTTTAATCACTTGAGTTTTTTTTTTTAAATCTTCTGTTGAAGTTAGTATGAGACAGTCAAACTATTAGGTATGAATTACTTTTATGGACAGTAAGAATGAGGACTAATATCGAGGGATGAGAGAGATGGCTTAGTAACACTTTGTATAAAACTATTATCGTTAGTAAAAGTACTAAGCTGAGAGCCTCGCAGATGTAGGAATTTCGTATGTTAATTTGTTATTTCATTTTTGGTTGTTTTTGTTTTCATTTTTGTGAAAAATTTTATAGTGACTGCAGTCATTCATAATTTGTACGAAACGACATCCTTCGAAAAATTTCACCATCTTTCATACCATCCTTCCAAGCCAGATCAGTCTTGTAAATGTCAACTACTAGTGACAAAAACAGATGAGAATACTTGTAAATGTCACTTTCAGAGTTCGCAATAATGTAAATTCCATCTTATTTTTCCGCATAATTTCTTGCTCTCTTGTGGCCTTATTGGCTTCTCTTCTCTTCCAGTATTTATCTTTTTGGAGTGATTATTGGCTGAAGGCAAGCACCATATAATTAAGGACTGAACAATACAGCCAGTTACTAGTAATTATAACTGACTAATCTTATTTTTTATTATTTATAATAAAATTTAATTAATAAACACAAAAAATTAGACGCAAAACAATTGGGACGGATAGAATAGAGACGTAATGAGTCATTCAATCTCCCGGATCGTGCGATTGCTTGCTGCTCTAACGTCAGAGAAGCAATCACTACTGAAGCCTAAGTTTCAACTACCCCAAACAAACAAAGAAAAGAACAAAAACATCTTTATCGTGTCTAGAAAACCGTCTCCAAAGTTGATATTCACCTGTCTTGAAATGGGCAGTGAAGCTTCACCAGCATTAGTCTAGCAGGAAGATAAAAGCACTTACTCTTTTTTTTAATAATTTTTTATGAATTACTCCCGCACGAAAACTGATAAAAAAGTAAAAAAAAAAATTAAAATATTACTAAGCATGTGCAGATCTAGAATTTATCAAAAAAAGATTAAGAGGTCAGATGATTTCCATGAAAAGGACAACGGAAAAAAGAATCAGAAGATTAAATATATTAAACGAATAGAAAGATTATGACATGACGCTTAGGTTAGCAAAGCAGGAGTGACTTGCAAGGGTGTATGATACAAACATTCTAGAATGCTACCGCAGCTTAGGCCCGAAGAGGGTTTAGATAAGCTACAACTGATGGGTAAACGCTCTTACAGAACCAGGCGTGGTCACTACTTACTACAACATGATGACGCATCTTCAAAGAAGGGAATGACAACTCAATTCTGCCGTGTAAAAGTTGTTTTTCAGTATACCCTTCCATAACTTCCACTTGCAGGCAATAAATACAAAAGGAAACCAGAGAAAGTTAGTTTGAATCTATTCCAGCAAAAGGTCTAGAGGTGTGAATATCTTCCAGTACGATCATATATGCTCCCACTTTATTTATCATGCAGTTCCCTTTTTGGAAGTACATCAAGCCTCCTGAATCTGAACCTGAACTTTATGCCTACAACAGGGGTGCAGACATCCAAATTAACTGTTGGAAATCAATTCTTTAATTGCCATACCAAGTTATCCCATTCATCTTCTACCATGAGTATGGATCTATGTTATGCCTAAACCAAGATCTATCTTCTAGTTAACAGGTCAGATAAACAGTAAATGTGGTTGATAATCTGAATAAAGGGTGAGGAAATCATATCAGCAATTTTCTTAAAGTATTGGTTTGATTTGATTTTCCTATTGGAGACAGATAATGCTTAACATTGGCAATAAATTAAAGGTGAGATGAAGAATAGATCATTACCATTGGAGTTTCTTGAAAAGAACTTTAGGACTTCATCAATGACTATAACCTACAGCGAATACATAACATCAGTTCTTGGAAGGGGAGTTCATAAAGGTATCCAAAACATCAATGACCATTATCAGGAGAATTCACAAGCAAGATTCATCAAAGGATATAAAAATGAGAAAGGCACTTTCAGAAACAGCTGTTATCGTGTATGATTTTTGAGTTGCCTACTCAGTCACTAGTTGAAACTATTGTATTGAGCACTAGCAACCCCTAGTGATTAAACAAAACCTCAACTTCCTCAACGCCCTCACCCCTCGTCTTGTTGTCTTTAAGGCTAGATCCATGCAATAACAATCTAAAGGAAAATTAAGAAACGAAGACACAGAAGACGTATTCAGTTAACAGTAACACATGCTAAAGTTTTTTCCGGAATTTCATAAGACTGGAAAACAGACTGTGTAACCCTGATCATAGGCATCCATGCCTGCATGTAACATGGACAACTGACGAGCAAAGAAATTGTTAAGGGAAAAGAAACCTAAACCTAAACAATTCATTATGTAAATGATATCATTGGTTGAAGAATAAAAATCATATAATTTAATAATTGGTAAACTGGGAGCATTGAACCACATACAGGGAATGAAAGATATAGGACAACAGTCCACTCGGCCCAAGATAATGGAGTTACCTGCATGACACCACATTGCACATCAACAATAAGTTGGATACTAGAGGTGAAAGTAAACAGCTCCAAAATGAATGTGAAGGGGAAACTCAAAAAGAAACAACTTACTGAGAAAAGTATGGATAGCGGATGCACGTATAATATTAGCACATGAAGTAGCATGGTTAAGATAATTGAAGCGACAAGCCATAAATTGCTCCAAGGCGGAATAACACTGACAATGATAGGTAAACTAAGGTCAAAAGCTGATGTCAACACTATTATCCAATTGAACTCTCCTTTCCTTTTTCAACCTAACAGACAATTTCTAATCTGGGAATATAGCAAAATTAAATGACCAAGAACTTTCTAACAAACAAAAAGATTATTTAGATGAGGTTACACACATGCAGGGAAGTGTACGTGCCTAACTACTAATAGGAACCGTGCAATGTATAATTGGGTTACCTCCTAAATGAATCAAAATGAAAAAAATCTGAATTTGAAAAACAACTCTTTAGCATACAGGAAATCAAACTTAATACTCACAGAAGGGACTGGTTTTCACTGAGATTATTCAAGGCATTAAACATCTCAACAACAACAAGCACTGTCATGGACATGGTTGAAGGATGCTTATCATCAAATATACTGCAAGGGTAAGTTGTCTTCCTTGTTGAGCAAGTGTCAAAGTTCATCTACAATCAATAAAAGCAATAAGAACTTCAGAATGGGAGCCAAGAACATCACAATGAGCAGCATTCAAATGTTATCTTTTATAGACAAGAATAACAAACATCATTAGCATCGTGAAAGAACTAAGTAAAATTTAACTCAATCTGGACTTTTAAGAGCAAGGAAAATAACTTACAAGAAGACAAACCAAAGGGTGCAAATAACAATTAAAAATTGCCACTATAAAGATGAAAAACCAAGCTGTAGAATGAAATAGTTAAACCTCAATCATGTGCAGAAGGCAATGTGATGATAAAAGAAAAAAAGGAACACATTTAAGGAAGCTAACAACAAATAATTTGGAGAACGCCACCAATTAAAATAAACACATAAGAGTAATCAAGGACAATAAATGTGTAATCATGCATAGAAAATCTTCAACCCTTTATAATTGAAATGTATTCTCTTACCAAGTCACTATATGGTAGTTTTGGACCATTGTCAGAGTACATATACCACCACACAAACCCAGCAACCGTCGCAAGACCAACATAGGCTGCATAAAAGGTTATATGCCACACATATTAGGTAGTTGACAATCATAATGTCACACAAAATACTTTTCAAGACCATAAAATAAAATGTTTTAATCTAGAATGCACAACTTCGAATGAGGAAGTTCTCCTATGAATAATTATTAGTAATCACTTTGTGGTACATTAAAAAGGTAGAAAATTTATGTTAAAGTTACAAAGGTTCGAAAGAAATTTTGTGACACTGCCACCCCCTTCTTCCCTCTCTATATCGACGTTGAACAAAATTTACAGATAAGCAGCAATATGACAAGCATGAAATTTTAAATTACCTCCAATAACCAAATAACGAAAAAACAACCACCCATTGACCACAGCTTCATTCACCTGCAATCACATAGTAAAGAAAAGAATAATAAGGAAAAAAAAGATAAGAACAGCGCTGTTGCCTTGTAATAAAACCCACACCTTGCGAGGTTTGGCTCTCATTACATCAGAGTCTGGCTTGTTAAATCCAATAGCAGTGGCAGGCAGGCCGTCAGTAACCAAATTGACCCAGAGCAGCTGAACCTGGAAGCGGTCACAGAAAGACCTAACATGTGCACTTAAGATACTATAGAAGAAAGCAGGTAAGTCAAACAAGAAGGAAACCCACGCCCACAAATGAAAGGCTTTTATATGTAATTTACAGCAATAAGAAAGGGAGATGTATCACGGCTTCCAAAACATTCTTTCAATTTTTTTTCTTAAATTGCAGCTCCAATTTGGCACACATAAAACAAAAAAGAGACAGATATGCCAGAGATGATCTCTAAGTTTCTTTCATTTATCTCGCATGAAAAGAAATGGTCATGACCTCTAAGTTTCTTTCATTTATCTCGCAACAAAGGAGATAGTCAAAATCAGATCAAAATATTCAGATAGATAAAAACTTACTGGGGCCAAAGTATCAGGTATCCCAAGTACAGCTGCCACAAAGATGCAAACAACCTCACCAATATTTGAGGAGATCATGTATCTTATAAATTGCTTTGTGTTGTTGTATATAGCTCTTCCCTCTGCTACAGCCTGCCTAGGAACGAAACAATGAAGTAGTCGAATGAAGCATATTCTTGAAAACATAAACAATTTTGTTTTATCTGCTCATGGTTGTTTTACAATGGTATTACTCTTAACCAACCATAATATTTAATTTGTTTCTGGTTCACAGCACAAGTAAATTATATTGCCTATAGGACATAGACAATCCAATAAAGAACAGTTGATTATTTCACTGTCAAAAACAAGACTAATGGAACTGTTCTGTGAAGAGAGAGACTAGATTACCGCAACAATTGAAGCAAAATTATCATCAGCCAAAACCATATCTGAAGCACTCTGGTATGCCAAGAATAAAGATTGTTAGAGAATGGGAGAAATATTGCATAATGAGAATTAACCAAATAATCATGCATGCAACAGCTATGCAAAATAAGAAAGTGATAACCATCTAATTGCTTTACATTACACAGAGACTGACATTTATTTAGACAGGAAAAATGAATCCGTTTACATTAAAAAACAATGACAACAATAAGTTGAATCACATATCTTGACATTTAGCTTCAGGAGAGGGGAATGAAAATAGCAATAATATGTGTGATTCGGAGGAATCCCAAGTCAAAAAAATTAAAGAGTTTAGAAGGAAAGTGAGACTTTTAAATCAGTCTAACACCAATTATGTTCAGAGCTACTAAAACCTCATGAGCCATATATGTTAAGATTTGTTGCCATTGGGTCTGTGGCAGTGATTTTTCAGGTTGTTGAAGCATGATCAACGACAAAACCCATGGTTTATGGTCCTATTTTACCATTATGAAATGTAGTATTCCATCAATAAGAGAGGGTTTTGTTTACCTTTGCAACTGCTGTTCCAGATCCCATTGCAACTCCTATATCAGCTTTCTTTAATGCAGGTGCATCATTGACACCATCGCCAGTCATAGCCACCTTAGCAAACCAGAAGAGAACATACAAAAAAGAAACAACAAATACTTCTATAGTCACGGAATAAATATTCGAGTGGTGGGCATACACCTATAGATTTATTATAAACACAAAAGGTATTAGGGTATAACAATGACACTGCATTATGCCATGTATGTCATGATATTCTCCTTGTAACACTGTACTTTTAAATAACTCCTCCCTAATTCTCCAGTTAACAGTCCCAAACATAAATGAAAGCTGAAGCTTTTCTCTTCTAGTCCTCAGTACATGCTAGCTCTCAAACGTACATTAAATTCAGCAACATTATACTTATAGTTGTCAATACTTCTTTAAAAAGAATCCTGACTTTACACTTGCACTTCTCTGTCTGTTGCGTAACTTTCATTCAGACATACATATACACCATCATCGTTCTGAGTATATGATAGAATGAATATAGGATTGCAAAATATTCTACATTGTAAGAGGATTACCACTTCATTTTGATGCTGCAATGCTTCCACCAGCATCCTTTTGTGAGAAGGTTCAACCCTAAAAGAAACCGATGTTTGTGAATCTCCAGAAAACTACATCACAAAGAAGCAAATGGTTGTGGGAAGTCCCAACAGATGACACAGAACACACCTGGTAAAAAGTGCCATACGCTGCAAAGCCACTGTCTGCTGTAACGGAGGAAGTTCTTCAAACTCGGAAGCAGTGAAAGAGCGTCCAATAAAATCTTCAAACGTATCAAAAGCACCAATCTTACGACAAAGTGATTCAGCTGTGGACTGAAGTGATTTCCAATATCAGATAGGCAAGCATTATCATGGAACAAACATGCATTGAAAGGAGGAAACTGAACTACCTTGTTATCCCCAGTAACAACTATAACACGTATACCAGCAGTCATGCATGCAAGCATAGCATTTCTTACTTCTTCCCTTGGTGGATCAAGCATTCCAACCTTTTATTGAAGTCAGAAGACAAGGTAAACAAAATATTAAAAAAGGAACCTAATTGAGTTGTAAGAAAGAAAATGCAAATCTAAAAATGTGCTGACAGAATAAAAGGGACCCTATGTGCACTGCAAATACAGGGAGAGACAAGGAAATGACAATTCATGAACAAGTACAAAAGTTCGGGTGATGGGTATTTGTGAGTGTGTAAAAGTGAAGACATGTATGCACTTTCAAAGAGAGGCAATCTCAAAAGATGTTGACATATAGAAATAACAAAAGTAGTAAATTTCTTCCATGTCTTCTCTATGGTTCCAGTGAAAAGCTTGGTTCATGAAAAAAAAAAAACAGAAGAAAATTAAGGATCATTCAAACCATAATCATATATCAATTTGTCAATGCACATTTAGGGATATATGCAGAAATTCACATAAACATGAGCACAGTGAATATTTTGTTGACTTTTGCCAAGAATGCATACCAACCCAATAAATGTGAGGTCTTTCTCATCATCGAAGGATATACTCTGTTGACCCATTGGCATATGTTTTAAGGCAAGTGCCAAGCATCTCAATGTTTCTTTTCCTGCAAAGCTGATTATAAAGACAGGAGTTCATAAAAAAAAAATCAAGCATTTTGAACATTAAATAGGTTCTTCAAACTTTGATATATACAATAAGATTCTAATCTTGGTAAATGATACATATATTGCGCATTAATACCAACAAATAAAGAATATATGCAACTACTGCCTTACAACTTAAAATTGAAAACCAAGACTAGAATGTATTAGAGTTGTGGAAGGGAGATTTCTGCTGTCTTATAAAACTTTCCACCTTGGTCCAATAAATTAAACAATGTTTGCTATCCAAGATATACATGGCCATACATCACAAGGAGAGAAAGAGAGTAAGAGAAATCATCAATAGAACCTTTATTCAAAACAACATTTTTTTCCAATATGAGGCTGGAGGGATATGACATTGATTGATCAACCCTAACCTGTGGAACCTTGACTCCAGCTCATCACGAATAGCAGCAGATAGTGGGGCAGTAGAACCATCATCATTACAAAGGATATGGGAGCATCTGGAGATAATACTCTCAGGAGCACCTTTTGAGAACATAACCTCCATCTGCTTTCGACTGCATAAAACACTCATCATTTTCCGGTCACGAGAGAATTCCAAAACAGAAACCTGTAACATGTCAAAACTCTAACATCTATCAGTTATATGATCATTAAACAGAAACAAGTTGCTAAATCAGTTTACATGGCTACTTCACAATATCACAATTTGACGCAACTACAGACTTACTGTAAACCACTAAAATTAACATAAAGTATTTCAGCAAGATGGTTACACGCACACAAGGAGAAAAAGAAGGTTTGATAGTCAAGCAAGGGTAGGGGTTATCAAAGCTGATGAAGTGTGCAAGTAAATACAAACAAGAGGACAATGGAGCTTGGCTCAATTGATTGTCCAATAAACTAGGGAAATTTGGTTAATTAGTCCATTTGAGGTATTTCTTGATGAGAGAGGGGAGCTGGATGTCTATGGCTGGCTGAAAAGGATGCATGGTGTATTGTGCAAGGACTCTTTCTGTTTGTTTTGTTTGATAGCATGAATGGTAGTAGAAACTTGTGAAGCTTTCAAAACAGACCTTTAGACTCAAGAATCATGATTTATGAGGCGTGTCATATGCTTTAAGTACATTGTAAGGATACAAACTTGTATATGGCCAATTCTCTGAAGCTGGAAGACACCCGCCTTGAGTTTTTTAAAAGTTAATACTGATGTAGCAATCGCCTTGGATGGAAGGTGGCCATATGTGAGATCTGAAGAGACAACAAGGATGTGCTCACAGGAGCTAGTTTCTGGTGTCAAACAATGAGGTCGGAGATGTAAGTAATCGATAAGAAAGCTTGTTCGCATGGGCTCTCTTTGGTGCAAGAGCTTGCTTAGGGCTGGCTCGTACCCTGGTTGGTGACAAACGATAACTTGTCCTATCAGGTTTGTGCTGCCGCAATATGGAATGAGTTTTCAAAGCTTTCAGTGTATAGAACAAAAGGCAATATGGTGCCACAGGTTCTGGCAAAGATGATTGTAATTTTGGGATGGGACAAATTTGGGTTAAGGGATTCCCCACTGTAATGATCGAACTACATGTTTCTGATTTTTGGCAATAAATTATTAAATAAGAACTTATCATTCAAAAAAAGGATTAGGGCCAGGGCAAACTACAGTATGAGCAAGAATGGAAGAAAAAACATTAAATACAAGGAACAAAAGATGAAATTTTTACTAATGGAAATAGTATTCCTTATAATTCAATGACCAAAAAATGAACTGGGAGAAACTTGTGTCAACATATTAAATTGTCGTATTCACTCTTTCTCTTTAATCACTGTGAGCTACTGTAACATACTCTCACCACCTCGTACCTCCCTAAAAAGATTAAACCTTGGTGAAAAAAGAAACTTACAACTGAGCCACGAGGCTTGGGGTATTCACTCTAGTTATAACCACACTAAACAAAAGTTCCCTACCTCCATGTGACGAAATAAGTGAAGAAGTGTACAAAAAGAAACCAATGTATAACGTCATACCTTTTTCAATTGATGTTCCCAGTAGTGATTACAATATGACGCACGCTCATGCTTGCTCAGCAGATGCAGAGCAGAAGGCATGGAATCAAAACCAGGAAGGCCAACCTGGAAGAAGACAATATAAAGGCTTAATGACTGAGCCAACAGAACTGAGAAAGAGATAGGGAGAGGGTGAATAAAACAACTGAATACATGCTATAAACAACTAGTTTTATAATTTCAAGCTGCATATATCAACCTTCTCTGTCAGAACACGAAGAGCTACTTCAGTTGACTCCCCAATTTTCTCATAGTTACCCTTGTCTGGATTATACTGTAAGACTGACTCATTGCAAAGAGCTGAACACATTGCCATATGAAGAAGACAAGGCAATTGAGCTGGAAATTCAAGCTGCAAAAAGAACCAAATGTCACATAGGTATATAGCTAATAGTAGAACCAGGAAGGGTGAATGCAATAAGCTACTGACATCAATGTTTAGTCATAAATACAAAGACAGATAGGCCTTTCCATTGTACCAAAGGATACAAAAGATCAAAGCAAGGTTTCAATAAGAAATTTTGCTTTTTCACTAGAAAGCATGGCATCCTGACTGCCATGGTTAGACATACGCAGTACATTCTTTGTATGCTACTAAATAAAATGACCCAAACATAATAAACACTTAAATATTACTATAGAATTACAAAGCTTTATGGCTAAAACTTGTCTATTTTGGATGCCACGAAATTGATTTATCAATCTAATTCCCTGCAAGTTGCTTTACCTATCACATCCTTGGTGTAAAGGGTTGAATAATGAAAACATGATTACCTGCATTCCGCTACTATCAAAAATAACACCTTCAGGAGCATAGGTTGTCCCACTGACACTGTACTCAGCTGTTAAAGGACTGTGATGAACAGACTGAACCACACATATCTGTGAGGGAAACAGAATTAGAAAATCACATTATAGACAAACATTGCATATGCCAACAATTACTCACAGCAGCAAATTAACAAGGTATATACACAAAAGCCAATAGCTTTCAAGATTAAATGCTCAGAATAAATGCACTAATGATTGAGACAGACCAGGTTCTTTGATATATATGATAAAGCAGAGGTTCTCTATGTGGAGCATAGAAATATAGAAAATGAAACAGAGGTGGCTTACTCATGCAAAGCTATTTAGGAAGAAACAAGAAGTCAAAAGACAAAAACATATAGTATAAAGCTACAAATTAGCATTCTTCATTGACGTTTTCTGATAAAATCACCTTTGAGACAGACATCATATTAGTTGTCAGTGTTCCAGTCTTGTCACTACATATTACTGTAGTGCAGCCTAAAGTTTCCACGGATGGCAATGACCGCACAATGGCATTCAACCGAGCCATTCTCTTTGTTCCAAGAGCCAAACATCTAAAAGCAGAGAAAAACATGCGTTATGACAACAATAAGTGCAGGAAAGGGGCACATATAGGTAAAGCTTCATTTGAAGAATACCAAAAAAAGATACAATTGGATGAACTTAAAGTGCTACATAGCAATGTCACTCCCCCATATTCACCTCCAGCAGTGTCATAGTGAAGCAAGTTTTTTTCCCCCCTCTTGAATGCTGGGGATTGCTTCCCCATCAAAGCTTCCTTCTATGTAAAAGCCTATACTCACTGAAGTACCCTCAAACAAACAACCAACAAATCCTTTTTCTTTTCCTTAAGTGTAAGGGCTCTTAGTCTAAACACTTCCACTATAATTTTAATTGGAAATCTAAGGCTAAAGAAGTATAAATATAATTAAAGTAAAATTCAAGTGCTTACGTTGTAACAACAGCAGGAAGACCTTCAGGTATTGCTGCAACTGCAAGAGCGACTGCAATCTAGGCGGGCAAATCACAATTGTGTAAAGTTGTCAACAAAAGAGTGGAGAAAAAGATAAAGAAATGAAGAAGAAGAAGAAGTACAGAAGAAGAAGACATAAAAGGGAAAACACAAAAAAGGAAAAGGGAAGGAACGAAATGAAATAGAATTTGATATATCCAACAGGTGATACTCTGAAAGCCATCAAAGTATTGCAATGAGCCACAGAATAATACCTTGAAGTAATGGATCGCACCACGCAAAAACCCACCATGGGAAGGGTCACGAAAGTGACCAATGTTTACAATCCAAACCAGTACACAAATTCCTGCAATAACCTTAATGCAAACAGAATTATCAAATGAAACTGGCTTCTTTTCAAACAATAATCAAATAGTAGGTTGAAACTGAAATCTCATTGCACAAAAGACCAAATAACTTCAAGATATTATGTTAGACCTCCTATTACACAGGTTTATTCGAGAAGGGAATAATTGGTGCTAATTGAGTAAAGTTACCAAATTCTGTTAGATGCATGGGCTGGTTGTTATATGACGTGCATAAGAGAGTGAGAGAGTAGTGAGTTTGTTGCACGGCTGGCCTTAGTAGCTGGTTAGTATAAATAATGCAATGATTTAGTTAATTTCTAAGAGAATTCTGGTGAGCCTTAGGCTAGGAGAAAGCAGGCACTCTCGAATTTGTTTGCAAGTTATTCTATAACTTGACATTCATTGGGTTACAATTAATAGAACTTCAGTGACTTACTTTTCATCTTGAAAGTATCTAACATATTATGCCTCTCAAGGTTAATTTCTCCAAGTTAATGACATAACTGTGCAAATCTTTATATAGGGGTGGGGGAGGTAATTGAGTAAAGTTACCAAATTCATGGGCTGGTTGTTATATGACGTGCATAAGAGAGTGAGAGAGTAGTGAGTTTGTTACATGGCTGGCCTTGGTAGCTGGTTAGTATAAATAATGTAATGATGGGAAGAATGAGTTAGTTAATTTCTAAGAGAATTCTGGTGAGCCTTAGGCTAGGAGAAAGCAGGCACTCTTGAATTTGTCTACAAGTTATCCTGTAACTTGACATTCATTGGGTTACAATTAATAGAACTTCAATGACTTACTTTTCATCTTGAAAGTATCTAACATATTATGCCTCTCAAGGTTAATTTATCCAAGTTAATGACATAACTGTGCAAATCTTTATATAGGGGTAGGGGAGGTAATTGAGTAAAGTTATCAAATTCTGTTAGATGCATGGGCTGGTTGTTATATGACGTGCATAAAAGAGTGAGAGAGTAGTGAGTTTGTTGCATGGCTGGCCTCAGTAGCTGGTTAGTATAAATAATGTAATGATTTAGTTAATTTCTAAGAGAATTGGTGAGCCTTAGGCTAGGAGAAAGCAGGCACTCTCGAATTTGTCTGCAAGTTATCCTGTAACTTGACATTCATTGGGTTACAATTAATAGAACTTCAGTGACTTACTTTTCATCTGGAAAGTATCTAACATATTATGCCTCTCAAGGTTAATTTATCCAAGTTAATGACATAACTGTGCAAATCTTTATATATGCAAGCAGGAAGGAGAATGGAAATAACCTTAGCCAAAAAGGTACCAAATTCGTCCAATTTCTTCTTTAATGGAGTGGCTTCCTGCAACAAGTAGGAATAAGCAGTTATAGTAAACAAACTCATAAATGGAAGCATGGTTGAGAAAATAATAGACTTCTAGTAAAAAATAATGGTCATATAAGCACTTCAAACACAGATGGAAAGGGCTGAGCACAATTATCCAGAATGCAGTTCCCCACAAACAGAATTATAACAGTGGCATAGAAAAGTGCATCAGGATGACAATTCCATAAAGTGGCTGCATCTACTTTATGAAGGCACCAAAATTGGTCATTTTCATGAGAAGTATGGATGTATTTAAAGAGAAAAAGGAAACAGAGCCATAATTCCAAAATATATATCCTGGAAAAGAAGCTGGAACAAACAAAAAGTTTATAGCAATCACATCTTCTGTGCGCAACATGGAATCATGTATGCTCCCCATAGCAGTGTTAACACCGACTCCAACAACAACAGCTCTTGCTCTGCCTGCCACAACCACGGTGCCCTGGTAATCACAATACGTTACAACTGCTACATAATGCAGAACATGTTGAAAAGCATGACAAGAAACAATACGTTTACTAAACCCCAAACAAATAATACAATAACTGAGAAAAGTCATACAGCATTATAAGCATAACCAAAAATAAAATTATAAGAGAATGCAATCAACGAAATTTCTCATGTAAGAAACTATTAAACATAATTTTTATCAACTGTCGAAATGCTTTTGGATAAAACTTGACAGTTGAAGGATTCAACATTCCAATCAGGTTTTGGCATTCCTTAAACTCAAGGAGTTCATCATTTTATTGCTTGAAATCAGAAAACCAAACTTTTTAATAGTAGTAAGGTTAGAAAAAGTCCTAACAAGATAGATGCTACTTCAACTCAACTGAAATAAGTTCAAAGGATATTTGTCGTAGTAAAGGATGTTCTGCTTCATCCCGATTACCACCTATGAACCAGCAGCTACGTTCACCTACAATTTTGAAGTTCCATCTCAACCAAAACTGAATAGGGATTCTGTATGGATATATTTCTTTGTCACTAGAATTACAACCTAAGCAAGAAGATTTACTCTCCTGTTAGTAGACATAACATTTTAAAGTAGTCAAGGTATTGCTCTCCTGATACAAGCTAGCCGGTTCTGCTAGTTATTTCAATCACATCGTATACAGCCTCAGCAAGCTCACATTTCCTCTCCATACTCAGAGTAAATGTTAGTTGATACAAATCATACCTTGAAATGGTCAAATATTCAACCCATGGGTTATAACTATTAGGCAGAGTTATTCACATAGAAAATAAAAATGATAGTTAAACCCTTCCAAATTCAATCAACTTCACTCCCGGGCCATGCCTATAATGATCATGACCGCAGCCCTAATTTGGCACACTGTGATTGGTGCACAGAAGTGACTGCTCTTATCTTGAATAAAATACAACCAAGGAACCTAGAGGAAGTTGTACTGAGGATCAAATAACCATATAGGTAATGATATGGCTGAAAAAGAATTACCGAGAAAAGAATGTTTGTCTTGTCTTGGTATACAGCATTTGATGCTACAGTGGAATCAAGCACTTTGTCCACTGAGTAGCTTTCACCTATAATTATCAGAAAAATTATTATGTGGACCAGAACAAGCACATATTAGCATATCGGTAGCAAGTATCAAATAAAGTCCTAGCCACCACAATTCCAACAAACACAGGATACTTGGTTAAAAAATCTCAGCTACTCACAAGTAAACAGAAAAGAAACAAACACAGAATACCTTGATTTCTTTTAAGGATAAAATTAGGAAGTAGAGGCAGCATATCCCAGTAAGATTAAAATACTTCATCAGTACAAATGTGTGTGGACTGCAGTGAAACCCAAGCACTGTCTCAGACAGACACTAGTTCACAGAAGAGAAGCTATGGGAGGGAAAGGTTTATTAACCAGATCCGACAGAACTGTAAATTATCACACGATGCATTACTGGTTCTAGAATAGACTGCCAGAGTTTCGTGAAGTATGAAACCAGTTGCAGCACACCTTATGCACCACTATATCACAAACAGAGAGGTTTTCAATAAAATGGCTTAGCACATGAATTAGTGACTCTATAATAAATGGACCAGAGTTTCTTAAAGTATGAAGACAGTGCAGGCACACATTATGCACTACTTTTCTACAAGATGACAGTTTTTCGTAAAATGGCATTGCGCATGAATTAGATTTTAACAGTCACAATCCAACATACCCAATACAGAAGCATAAAACTTTTCTCAAAATAGTCACTTTTTCTCTCCTACGAAGCTGATTAATGTCATTGCAAGTAAATCTATAGCCATGCAGCATTAAAAGTTTCCTAAAGTCTATGAACATTAGGAGTTAATAAACAAGATTAATCATAATCAGTAATACTTAACCTTTTCTCATGGCAGATGACTTTCAAATGGAATGAAAATTGGGATGAAATAGTTATTGAAGTATCAAAGATAGAAAAAAAACATTAATCAAAAAGAGAGAGAAAAACTGAGGGAAAACCTGTAAGGATTGCTTGATCAACACGTAACTGATCACTTAGCATCTCAATCATTCTCATGTCAGCAGGAACCTTACATCCCACTATAAATAAGCCAAAACATGGTCAACTCATCAGATATAATGCAGGCATTTTACAATCATTAACTACTATGAACCTTGAAAATGCACAATCAACTTACCACTAACTTCCACAACATCACCCGGGACAAGTTCTGTAGCTGGAAGAATGGAAAAGCAACCTGAAATTGTAGTTTTACATCCGTAAGAAATCAGAATGTAATAGAAAAATTATTTATAAACTGCCATTCACCAATAATAAGAGCTTCGATATAGTATAACAAGAGAATAAAAAATCTGACTGCCACAATATCCAGTCTTCTGTTCCTCATTAATCCCTCCTACACTCTTAATGAATTAACCCAAAGGCAAGCACCAATATAGGTAGTTATATGAAAACAGTAAAGTAAGATCAGGTATAGAAAATGGCAAATCACCAAAAAGAAAAGTTTAGAAAATGGCAATGCTTTCCCCAAACAAAGGTCACTAAAAATGAAGTGATTAGAAATTTGTAATCAAATCGGTAGTTGCGGTAACTAATGAACAATGGCAATAACCTTATCATAAAAAGTCAGGTTCAGAGAAATCTGAATGGTTATTTCGATTTTTTTCCATACCATTTCGCAGCACCGTTGCAACATCAGCTTGATAGGCACGCAACTCCTACAAGCCAGGAAAAGAATAACAAAGAAATAAAGGTAGATGTTAAGAAAGGAAGCCTTCCACAACAAAACCATCATCATCATAAAAAGAAGTACATTATGGAGCATGTAAGGAGGTAAAGGAGCTTGCCTCACCTTTATAGTTACTTAAATGTCAAAGTATATGTAGAAGTTCCTTTTGAAAGTTCAGGCACTTAACATGGAAATTCAAAATGTTTTGATATCATAAATGCATTTTAGAGTTAGTGTTAACTCAGTTATTGCAGTTTTGGGTCGGTCATGGAAAATTTCATTGGGAAACTAATCAAACAGGTAAAGATGAATTTAAGACCAGTCTGAACAAAGTTTTGCAAGCATTTGAATAACTAGTTAAAACTCGTCCCTTACCTCAAGAGCCTTCTCAGCATTAGTTTCTGTAATCACACCAACGGCTGCATTGGCAACCAAGATCAATAGGATAACCTGTAGCATAATACAAAACTCAGATTATTATAATTGCTCAGCACAGACCAAGCATGTAGATGAAGCACTAGAAGTGCACCACCTACTTGTACCTCTGTGTGGTCAATGGTAAAGCTATATCTACATTATAAAAAAATTTGGAGGAATGTGATGGCAGAGCAAAAAGAAATAGAAACCGAATAGCATAACATTCAAAAAGTTAACTTGTAGGCATTTGAGAAGATCAGTTATAAGTCGATCAAGTGAATGAAAGTTTTGAATACTTAAGCATTTCATCCTACAAAAAGGCGAATACTTTTGTTAATACAGACAATTAACCACATCTAAACACAAATACATATAACAAAAACCTATCAGGGAAATTCCACATGAAGACAGGAGTTCTTAACTATTCATCTCACTCGTTGAGGCACGTGTATATATATATCTGGCCACAGAGAACTTAATAAATTGGCAAATATGATACGAATCAGGTCAGCTAATTAGAGGGGAATTAAAGCTTACAAATGGCTCTAGAAAAGCTGTTAAGCCAGTCTCTCCATTAATCAAAGCCAAAATGAAAGAAACCAGGGCAGCAGCAATCAATATCTTAACAAGCAAATCGTCAAACTGCTTGAGAACCAGTTTCCAAAAGGGAGTCCCTGTAATGATCGAGTATAAGAGAGGAAATTCGCACCATCTATTCGAAAAAGCTATACATGACGGAGGAAGATAATATTTACTTACTTTTTTCTTCAAGCAGCACTGCAACCGATGACCGGAGCAAGCCAACCAAAAAGAAACATCAAATAAGAAAAAATCGCTAAATCAAATAAAAATGACAAGTGCATTCCATCAAATCTAGTAGTTTTTCATACTAGATTTCTTTTCATTGCATCAATTTGTCCACGAAAACAATCTAAGTGCGAGGCTCAAGCATGCAATATTCATAGTTTTGAACTGACGGACAAGACGTACCGTTTTTACCATACATATTAGCATGTAGCGCCACCTGCAAAACAAAAATTCATTACTTCAAATTTCCAATTCATATTAAACAACAATGACGTTCAACTCAGCGAGAACGACTTCAGAAAATGTAATAAGTTCAGTTCAGCTTCAACTCCCAATACCTGAGAGTCGCTCAGACCTTTCGCCGGGTCCACCGCGAAGTAATCCAACACCTGGCCAAATAAGACAAGAGAAGCAAGCACTTTATTCAACCACCTCACAATCAAGGACAAACGACGCTGAAATCTTGTGAAGCGAGCGTAATTACCTCCACGACGGATCTGGCGTATGCGTCCTCCATCTAGAGACTTAAGAAATCAAATCAAATCAAATCGGTGATGCTATGACCGTGGTTCCGGTAATTCCAGTCTTGTACTCGTTTCTGGAGCTTCTTTTAACTGCACGGTTCAAGTGAACTAAGCCGTGTTCACGCATGCCTCGTTTGTTTTAGATCTATTGGCGTTCTGTTTAACTTTAGCTATTAACAGACGTTTCATTCAAGCAATATCACGTCTCCTTCTTGGACCCTAGGGTTTGGGCTTTTTTTTAATTAAATAGTAAGGAGCTTTTCGAATTTTCAATTGGGCTAGAGTTATAACGGCCGCATAGCGTCAACTCTAAGCAGATTTGATATTCAAAAGACTAATCTGGGATTCTGGGCCTTCCCAACTCTCTTAAAGAGGAATAATTTTAAAAATAAATAATTCAAAAATAAATACTTACGATTTTTCAACTAAAAGGTCTAAGGTCTTTCTTTTCCTATTGACGACGAGTCGTTTCGGGGGTCTTTTACACATGTAATACACGTTAGGCGCAAGAAACGGCACGTCGTAACAGCATTGTTGGGTTAAGAAAAAGACAAAAAAAAAAAAGAGCCAGTCAATTCCCCAATACGGATCCGGTTCAAATACCCACTTGATCATAATGAATGTAGGCGCTAAAACCTCAAAAACCTAACAACGCCCACTCGCCTTCTCTGTTATGCTCTCTTTCTCTTTGCCTCCGACGCATCGTTTACTCTTTTATAAGCATAAACCCTAACAGAACGACATCGAGGTTTAGCCGGTCGATATGCTCGGAGCTGCTTACCGGAACAGCTCAATCGACTGGAGGCCGTCTGCCGTTGTAGCCCTAGCCACCAGCGCCGACGACTCTCAGGTCGCCGCCGCTCGTGAGGACGGCTCCCTTGAGATTTGGCTTGTTTCTCCCGGTGCCGTCGGTTGGCACTGCCAGCTGGTGCTTAATACTTGTCCTATGTATTTAAGTTCATGTTGCTTGTGTTGTTGAGTGAGTTTAGTTTCATTAATAACCTGCGGGTTTTGATTGATTTCACCTGTAGACTATACAAGGAGACCCTAATTCGAGAGTTTCGTCTCTTGTATGGTGCAAAGCTGGCTCTAAAGGTTTGCCTTGTGGGAGGTTGTTCTCGTCTAGTATCGACGGTTCGGTTTTGGAATGGGATCTTTTTCACTTGAAGCAGAAGGTGGAACTTTTTAAGATCATAGTCGTTTGCATTTATTTTTCTTTGGACGAAAATAGTCAGAATCACTTGTAGTAAGAATTTTAGTTGTTCTATTGACAATCATTTTCAAGATAGTAGCTTTAAAATGAAGTTTAGGTGAATGATTAAGAAAATACAGTCGGGAGTGGATGTGCATTTTGAAGTTAGGGAATGGATGGTTTTTCTGGCTGCAAACTGCTTTGTTCTCTTTAATCATATATTTTGCTGTTTGATAATGTATTGAATTATCAATGTCATCTTATTCGCTTATGCAGAGTGTGCTAGAGTCTATCGGGGTCTCAATTTGGCAGATGGCTGTAGCACCCTCTAATAATCTGATGATTCATACAGAGTCCCAGCATCTTGGAAATGGATATGTAAAACATATAGATGATGGAAGCAATCATGAATCTAGTGACAGTGAAGATGATTCTGATTCAGATAACATCACTGAATTGTTAGACGTTGAAGATCCATGTGTTGCAATTGCTTGTGACGATGGCTGTGTTCGGCTTTACAGAATTCCTGATTCAGATGAATTCATATACTATAGAACATTGCCTAGGGTCAGTGGTGAGACATCTGAACTTGTAACTATGCTATCTCCTATTATTGCTATAGCTTTTGTGGAAGGTGTGCTGATAATGTTACAAAATTCAGGCCGCGTTCTAAGTGTGACATGGAGCTCTGATGCAACTAGAATATACTCAGGGAGTAGTGATGGGTGAGTCGGCTGGCCATCTTCTGTGTTAATTAAGCTAATGTGTTTACTTAATTTTTAATGCGAATATTGTATAATTAGGTGAACAATCAATCTCGTGGAAGCTTTTTATACTTGCACTGTAGGGCATTTTTCTGTCATTAAACTTTTAAGTTTATCCTATCTTATGCATGGCAGACTCCTTGCAGGTTTATAAGGTGTTGGGATGCTAAAATAGGTCATGAGATATACAGGATGACGGTAGGGCTTGGTGGTCTGGGTTGTGGGGCTGACATTTGTGTGTGGTCTTTACTTGCATTGAGGTAGGAATTGAATCACTGATATCTGTCTTATGTGGTATGTTTGTTCACCTTCTATCATAGTTCTGCCACTAAGCAATTATTGTCAACTTCAGATGCGGTACACTTGTTAGTGCTGACAGTAACGGTAGTGTTCAGTTTTGGGACTCTCAATTTGGGACACTTTTGCAATCTCATTCGTCTCACAAAAGTGATGTGAATGCATTGGCAGCTGCTCCAGGTCATAATAGAGTGTTCTCTGCGGGATCTGATGGCCAGGTATAGCCATTAACTTTGAAGCTAGGACTTGGGAGAACTGTGATCCGAGTATTTCAATTGCTTTGGAAGAAGTCATTCTTGATCTTGTTAACATAGATATAGATTCTCCTTGATTCTGATCATTGTGAACTTTGGTATCTGGAAACATTAATTTCAAATTGTTTCATTCTTTAGGTTATTCTTTATAAGCTTTCTCATGAGGCAGTTGGATCTAGTGATGATATTTCAACTTCTAATATGACCAAGAAATGGGTGTATGTTGGATATGTACGAGCTCACACACATGACGTTAGGGCTTTGACAGTAGCTGTACCAATCAGTCGTGAAGGTTTGTTTAATGTCATTGTGCAATTATCTTTTATCATATTGTGTGTACCTTGCTATTTGGTTGTGTCTTGATGCTTTTGGCTTTTCTTACAATTTGAAACTATACTTTTAATTAGCAGATCCTTTGCCTGATGAAAAAGTGAAAAGGGTACGTACAAAGAAGAAACCAGTAGAGTTTAATTACCATAAGTGGGCTCATTTGGGTGTTCCAATGCTCATCTCTGCTGGTGATGATACAAAACTCTTTGCCTATTCTGCCAAGGAGTTTACAAGATTCTCACCGCACGACATATGCCCTGCTCCACAGAGAGTTCCCATCCAGTTGGTTCTGAGTACTGTATTTGAGCAGAATTCTTTGCTTCTAGTGCAAGCATCTTCTTCCTTGGATATTCTTTGTGTTCGCATCAAAGGTGGAGCTCTGCCAGTTATGGGTTCTGGCTTATCTAAGGGACATGCATCTACAGATTTGGTGGCTCGAATCAAGGCTAAAGCATCAAGAAAGATCATTTGTAGCGCCATTTCTAATGCTGGGACATTATTTGCTTATTCAGATCATCTTAAGCCCAACCTTTTTGAACTAAAGAAAAATGAAGCTGGTAAAGGTGCATGGACAGTTAATAAAAGGAAACTTCCAAATGAACTACCATTTGCTCATTCCATGGCATTTAGTTCTGATTCTTCACGGTTGATGGTAGCTGGGCATGATAGAAAAATATATGTAATTCCTTTCCTTCCCTTTTAATTTTTTCTTTTTGGTTTTTATTAACTTACCTGTTTGAGATGCTCAAGAATGAGGGAACCATTTACTGATCCTGCTTCCTGTTATTTACACTTGTACTGCTGCAGGTTGTGGATGTGCGAAGCTCAGAGCTTGTACAAACCTTCACCCCTTGTCATGAGGATAATGAGGAAGGATCGTCATCTATTGAGCCTCCCATAACAAAAATGCTTACCAGTTGTGATGGGCAGTGGTTAGCTGCCATTAACTGCTTTGGAGATGTATATATTTTTAATCTGGAAACGCAAAGGTCTGATATAAAACCTTTTGTAGATTCATATGGCGCCTGACTTCTAATAACTTTGTTATTGTTATCATTGGTTTGTTACTTTGTTTCATGTTGCTTGGTTCTGATGTCTGCTTTTCATCACAAATGAATGTGCTAGAATTGGAGAGTTTATGTGGTTCGGTTTTGAAGAAATTCATATGCATTACCAGACAAGAGGGTCCTGGAGATGTCAAAAGGGAATTAGGAATATAAATAAATGATAGTAAAAACTCAATAAGGCAGTAGAGCCTGTTTGGATGACTTATTCTATTGGAAAAGAGATCGTGATGTTTATGTTTAGAGGAGTATGACTTCTGATTTATCTCTCCTGTGTGCCTAATTATTGAGCAAACCAGTTGCTTTCTTGTCAAGAGGCTACTTTCAATTATTGCAGCTAGTTTCATGAACAATTTAATATGCCACATTGTCAATTATCTATGGTTGAGTTTACTTGGAACCTATGACAAAGCTTTTATTTTAATGTGGAGTTGTGAATATACAGATGTTTCTGTTTTTGTGTTCTTAATGATTTTTTTTCCTGAAACAGACAACACTGGTTCATAGCAAGATTGGATGGGGCATCAGTAACAGCTGGTGGTTTTCCCCCTCAAAATAATAATGTTCTTGTTGTGACAACCTCTTCAAACCAGGTCTACGCATTTGACGTAGAAGCAAAACAGCTTGGGGAATGGTCAATGCAGCATACATTTGTTCTACCGAGAAGATATCAAGAATTTCCTGGAGAAGTCATTGGGCTCTCTTTCCAGCCTTCAACAAGTTCATCATCTGTCATTATTTATAGTGCCAGGTAATGCTTACAGTTTTTTCATTCCTTATTGTAGATGAACAAGGATTAACAACTTTGAATGGAAATGGAAGCAAAGGACCTCTTTAATTACAGATTGAGTTTGCTGTCTCACATCTCTCGTCTAGAGAGAGAGAGAGAGTCTATGTTGCACAATTACTTGTGACAGAAAAAGAAGTGATCTTCACTATTGTTGAGAGGCTGTAAAATGTGATTCAAAAATAAAAGGGATCCTGGTATTTGTATTTAGGTTTTATCCTGAGTTATGGCAGATGAATTCATAGCATTCTTTGGTATTTATTTCATCAATGGACCAATTTCCACATGATACAGGGCAATGTGCTTGATCGACTTCGGGATGCCAGTAGATAGAGAGGAAGATGGAGACATGTTACATAGTCCAGTCAAGAAGATACAATGTAATTCTGTTAATGGGAGACTGAAGCGTAGGTTAAAAGACTGTCAACTAGAGACTAAGCATAAAAGGAATTTTGAGTTTGTTGCTTTCAGAGATCCAGTTTTATTTATTGGACATCTTTCTGAAAACTCTATCTTGATCATGGACAAAGCTTGGATGGATGTGGTTAAAACATTTGAGGCTCCCCCTGTTCACAGACATATATTTGGGACGTAAGCACGATATCAAAGTTTTTCCATACTTCGGTGGAGAATACAGCAAGGCAATCAATCCAGAAGCTTTGGATCACAATTTTGTTTTCAAATTACATGGTGGATGGGTTTGGAGGAATGGTATTGGGATCCATGTATTGTAATGCTCAAATAATTTGTTGATCAGTAAAAGTAGCCATTTTTTAAATATGTTCCTTTTCATATTTGTTCTAATACATGCCTTGATTTGTATGTACATATAGCCAATTGCCAAACCAAGTAGTTAATTGCGGACATGTCATATAAGATAATTAACATTACGTCTGAAGTGAAGGCCCTTCCACTTAGAATAATAGAACAGAACAGTCTCTTTTCGGAAGAATTCCTGTTAGAATGAACTTGGAAATATTTATGATGATACATGCTCATTGCCTTACCGTAATTTTCTAGCGGAAGACTGTCTATGTAGTCCTTTTCATTATCGTTTTTCAGGTGACGACGAGAGATGGAGGATGCATCAATATTAGCATATGGCCTGGGTATGTGTATCTCTGTAGCTCGATGGAAGACACCGTAACTTAGGCTTTAGGCTTATCTGTCCCTCTTGTCCTTATGTTGATCAGCCCATCAATGATTTTATATTTGTTTCATGGTTCTGTAAAATGAAAGATTAATGTGTTCGATCATTTAGTTGGCTGAATAATGTTGCCTTTCGCATTACGAAAAATGGAACTCTATGAATGTAAAAGCAAAAGCAAAAGGCAAGAAGGTTGTTGTCGATTGACGGGCACTTTCTAAGACCCCCGAGTCCGAGATTCAATGAATTCGTGCGTTATCTACGATCTCTTTATAGCAAGAACCTAGGCAACTACCTAGTAGCGGCCTATTGATTTGCACTAGTCTCTTGTCTCATCCCCAATAATTGTATGCTAGTTTAAGATAAAATTGCATCATCAAGTTATCATCTAATAATAGTTGGCAATTATGTCCTTGTGCTGTCAAGTCATTTGGGTTTTATCTGAGTTCTTTTTCCAAATTATGGGTACTCAATCTCAGAATGGGAAACCCTCCAAAAGATGATTTTCAAGTAACCCTCCAAAAAAACAAAAAAGTAAATCAATTAAAACCACCATGGAGCACATTACAAGCAAAGTAGTAGCTATGATGAAAGGTGGGGTGCATCTTTTTGGTGGCCTCTTGATGCTAGATGAGGCTTACCTTCTTCTCTTTTTGTCTGGCTCGACTCTAGAATAATGTACCCAATTTACCAAGCCTACCTACTTCTGAAGCTAGGCTGGCAAATAAGTGGAAAAAGGTAGGTCGCTGATGTGTGCTTACTTGTCATTTGGTTCGCTCGGCGCATGTGTGCGTGTGGTTGGTTTAGGTACAAATTGTTGTTATGTTCATCAATGATCAACACCGGTAAACCCAGCTCTTGGATGGACCATGTCTTTCTCTGCACCAAGCTTCTTGTTTCCACTCTTCCTCTCCTCTCCTATTCACTCTTTTACTCCTGCTGTTCTCGCCTTGTAAAATGAAAGGAGTGTTTGTGATTGTGATTCTAGTAGGAGATGGTTGAAAATGTTCACAAGATCTTCAGTCACTAACACGCACTAAAGTGATTAGTTGGACGCTGCAGGAATGATGCAGATGACAGAGTTTGAACAGCAGGCCTAGTACTTTCCTTATTTGATGTCTATTTGTCCCAAAAGAAGGAAAAAAGGTAGGCGTTAAATACAGAGAAAATAATTAATTATTTTTGTTTTTCAGGTTGTTTCCCTCTGCATTGACAGGAAGGCATAGAAAAACATGCACAACAGAAACAAAAAGAAGAATAAGGAATGAAATCCATTTAAGATATGCTGCCTTTTTCCCTTTACACATTGGTTCCGTCTCTCCAGACCAACTGGCGGTAGCAGAGATGGCAAAAGATGCTGCTAATCATTGCTCTCTGTCACTTCCAATTTCTTCCTTGAAAATTGCCTGTTACATATTCTCCAAAATCTGAATTAATCCCATGAAACTCTTGTTACAATGTGCTCCAGGTTCATAAATTTCCATGACAATATCTAACCTGGTTCTTTGGAAGCGGATTTAGAGGATTGAAAGAATCCAAATTGTTTTTTAAATGAAGATTTTCCCTGAGAACAAAATGAAAATGACGTCGGACATTGTTGATTGCAAAATCTAATAGCATTCAGAAACTGGAAATTTCCTGGAGGAATACCTTGGAATGTGTTGCAGAGAAACCCTGCGAATATTCCTGGCTATGCTCTTCATTCTTGGTCACTTTCTGTATAACAACATTAAGAACGTAGACACTTCTCTCACAGTTGCGCATATGTATGCAACATTTATAGACATGAACAGGAAGACCATACTAATTAATTATCCTGAAACTTGCCTTATTCAGTACAGGAGAACTAGCAGTGTCATCCAGGCACTGTTGCTGGTGACTTCTCACATGATCTTTGTTCTTTCTTTGCTTTGTCGACTTGTTGAAGCGGTATTCATCATCTTCACAATAATGAGGCGGACCAGAGGATGCATCTGAAACCATTGACAAGTCCTCTTCTTCGTCCTCCAACTTTGCATGATCTCTACCGCCATTATATCCACCAATTCCCTGAAACTGGTTTTTGGAAATAGAAGATTGATCCAAATATGATGTCCAACCAGACTCACATCCACTACTGCTGCATTGAGAAGTTGACAGATCCATTCTGAATCCTCTCTGTCAAAGACAAACTCCAAACGGGATGACTTATATAGACTCCTTGTTACTAAAACCAATAAGAAATAAAAAGAGAGAATTAATGAGTTGCTCTCGGTGTCACTCGATGTTGTTCTCTCTCAATATAAGTAGGACAGATGGAGCAACAGAGCTACGAAAAAACCAAATGAATCAAATTCAAATCCTAGAGTAGTTTTGTCCTTAGCCCTATCCTTTCTTCTCTCTTATTTTTATCTGTTTGTGAATCAATCAAGTCGCCAGTTGGCTTTGAGTGCGTACGTATGCGAGAGTGACAGAAGGGAAACAGCAGCAGTCGTTAAAAATTCCTGATAAGGGACTTACATATGCACTTGTGGTAATAACACTCGGGTTACAGCGTTAGTCACCCACAAGAAACTTGGCTTCCAGGGGCTAGCTTTCTTCACTTTTTTCTTCTTTTCCTTCTTGGCAAACCTAGGAGTTCTTAAAGTTCTGCAATTAACGTACAGACAGTAGAACAGTAAATTCATATCCACCTCATAGCTTATAGGATATGGAAAGGATGTTGAACTTGGTAGTAAATCCGTGACAGATCATGGGGAAAGGAAACCTTCGCATGTTCTTATACTGTGACAAGCAAAAAGGCTATGGGAGTTTATACCTGTCTAATGAAATTCAAAAACCTGAAGGGCTAATTATGCAAAACATTCTGTGCTGTCCCTTGCATGTAATATCTATTCTTGTGCTTACAATTTATAATAATTGCGGTCCTGAGTCGTTAGCTAAAATAAGGTGAAGCACATTATCTTGGCAAAAAACAGTCTCTTTGTATTAATTGTGAAGTCTATTTTCACTTTCACATAACTTTGAATTCCTATACGAGGCCAGATATTGGTGGATAATAATAGCACACTCACATCTGAAACATACACTTGACACAGACAAATTCCTTAAAGTCTCTGCCATATCAAAATCAGAAAGTAGTAGACAGTGAAACTTGCATTTGGCTATAACTGTGCATACAGTGATCTCAATAGTTTCATGTTACCAGTTTCTTGCTGTCCTAGCTCCATTTTATCTTTCCTGAATTTTCATGGGAAAAGAAGTATAAGGCCACGCCTTCAACGATTGATGGCGATTCTTTATCCAGTTTCACAGCATTATTGATACCTGTCCATTCGATGAGTGCACAGAGCAAAAGCTATAAATTTATCGTCCCCACGTACGCTCGTTTGCTTTAATAATCGCTCTTATCAACAAAGTCTCTGTTGACCCTTTTGTTGTTCCCTTCTATTAATTTAAGACAGTGGTCTTAGTCGGCGTCTAACACTTGTAAGACTCGTGTGCCTGAACTATGATTCCCGCTTGGCTTTATATTATTTTTAGAGTTTATAATTGCATGAATGGATATCTTTAAAGGAAGTTTTATAACAAAATACGATAGAGGCGAAAATTCCGCTCTATTCTATTTTAGATAGAGAAAATAATAAATTTCTGATTCGGAAAGTTTAGGAGTGATTCGGAAAGTTTAAGATTGAACGTAAACTAATAAATACA
>JANKYF010000006.1:9846273-9856965 GCA_029829435.1 Erythroxylum hondense | reverse complement strand
ATTTCTACTGAGAAATTCTTTATAAGATGGCAAAGTTTTGAGAAATGACTTTTACTTATTTTTCAACTTACAAGCATGTTATCCACGAGCTCTCTAGCTCACCCCCCTTTCATCCCCATCTCCAGGTTTTCGAGAAGGAGATCGGATGAAAGCATGGCAAGACTTTATGTTCGTTTTGTACTTTGTGTATTTAGTTTAAGATTACTGGAAATGGTTTATGGCTTGTATTGCCATTAAAGTATTGTAAACTTTTAGTCCATAATGTATCTTGGATTATGATTTTGTATAAGACTCTTGAATTATGGAATTGGAAATGTATTGGGTTTTGGATTGTGTAAATTGGTTTTGTACATTAAGTGATTTTAGTTATACATGTATTTGGGATATATTTATATGGATATGGATGAATGTATTGGATGATGGGATATGAGTTTGAATGTAATGATTTATGAATTGATATGAAAATGACTCGAAGTGGTTTAGAATTTAGGTTTGCGTTTCTGCTGAAATCCCGGACGGAGGGTCCGGTGGATATGATGTATGTGAATTTGTCTGGATTCTATAGAAGTGAGTTTTACACCTTGCAGATTTGGGTTTTGTTCATGTGCAGTCGTCATGCTGCCCAATTGTTGTAAGGTGGCATACGGATAAGTGCATTAGTGTATAAATATATGGGTTATTGGCATAAGTGTGAAATTGCTATGGTATGAAATGATAATAAGGATAAAAATATGTTTTGTTATGAAGATATTGAGTTATCACATAAGTACGAAGACCATGTTTGAGGATTGAGATTTATATGAGATGTATAGGAGATGAATAGATGCTTTAGAAAAAAAAATACCTATTTCGATTTGGTTAGTCTAAAGGTTTCCAACGCAACAAGTTTTCTATGTTCACGTTTCGGATGTCGGGATTTGAAACTTCAGTTTCCATTGATTTATTTGCTTCGCACTTGTATCCGATTTGTATTCGGTTCTTTTAGCTTCGCATTTGTATCCGATTTCCATTTGTATTCGACTCGATTCATTTGTTTCGTTTCATTCACTTTGGCTTTCGATTTTCCTTCCGCTTCAAGAGTGGTTATGAGAGATCCTGTGATCATGTATAAGTTTTGTATGCAGTGTTATCGTAGGAGTGTTCAGTTTAAGCAGTAGAGTGATCATGTGCAGTTTTGCAATGATAGTGTTAGTAGAAGCAGGTTGGGTTCCGGAAACGGAATCCAACACCTCAAGATTTGTCAATTTTGAAAACCACATACAGGGAGCTTGTCGCAACCCACAGATTGATTTTTGAAGACGACAAACCTTTCCAGGCTGAGAGGGAGCAAAATCGGGTGGCAATCGCATATACATCTGCTTATACAGATCATTGTGCAAAAATACATTATGCACGTCCATTTGATGTAATTCCTAGCCTTTGATAGTTGCAATGGCTAGAAATGCATGTTTTTGCAATTGGAACAAAGGTCTCAGTATAATCTATCCCTTTCACTTGTCGATTTCCAAGAGCAACCAATAGTGCCTTATATAGTTCAACTCGTCCATCAACGTGGTATTTGATACAATACACCCACTTATAGCCTATTGCATTTTTATTAGGCGATAGGTCCTACAAAGTCCATATCCCATTTCTTTTAAGTGCATATATTTCAACTTTCATGGCATCACACTTGTTAGGATATATTTATTAATTGGACATATAAGATATCAATTGTAGTGGGATTCAAATAGATGTGGTTGTTACACTTATAGTTGTGAAAGAATCTTATCTTGAATTGAAGTCTATTATTATGTTGGTAATTGAATTGTGCTTTGCCTGGATTTTGTGGATAGAAGAAAATAAAAGGATGAGGTTGTTGCATATTTGAAGTGGGATGCTTATTGCTTGAGTGTTTGGTGTCGTGCACGTCTCCTATGAACAACCGAAGTGAATCCCTTATTGAAGTCAAAAAGATATAGAAGCTGGGTTATTCGATGATGGTAGATTAAAAAACACTACAGTAATTATACATGTTTTTATTAATAGCTGAATAAAAAATTGAGTGATGCATGAGATAAGTAAACGGAGCAGTAAGTGTTAGCTACAGTGGAGAAAGTCTTGATAAACTTTATCAGCACTGCACGTCATCATTACAAAGAATTGCCAAGAAGCATATAGTTATTGACGTGAACAAATTTATTAAGAGTGGACCTTATGTTGGCTACTATGAGGACTCATTCACCAAGGGACACTTGAAACACCTAGGTGTCGACGAATCCAAGCTCCCTCCATTCAGTACTGTTGAGGAATGAGACAATCTATTCATTAAAGGAAGTGTGCATTAATTGATGATTGAAAAAATATAGTTGTACGTGCATGTCTTCTGGGTTTGCAAAAGTCGTGAGTTAGCTTGTTATTTTTGTAGACTTCTTTATTTAGGTGTTTGCATGAAATATGCATGGTGTATGAAGTATTCCGTATGGTTTAATTGGAGTTGTTAAAGTTGGGTTAGATTGTTTCAATTGAAGGATTATTTTGAGAAGCGGAAACCATAAAGAAAATTTTCTTTTATCTCAAGTGTTTTTTTTAATTCTTAGTTAATTCATCACTTAATTTATTTTTTATTAATTGTCTTTTAATTAAGAAAAGTGTTGAGAAAATCCTCTATTGAGGTTAGTACGAGGCAGTCGTAATATTGGGTGTGCAATTATTTCACGGGAAGTGAGGTTTAGAGATAGTGTCAAAGGTTTAGTGGTGTTAGCTCATAAAACCTTGGGTAAATCTATTTTACTTGGGTGAAAGTTATTAAGTTGGGTGAGGGCCCTGCAGACGTAGGCAAGGTGTGACGAACTGCGTTACTAAATTTTTGGTGTTATTTGTTATTTCGTTTTTGATGGTTTGTTTTCGTTTGTGCTAGAGACGTCCATGATAAAATTGGAAAGTTTACGAAAGTACTATCCCCTTCGATTTTTCAATTGGTATCAGAGCAAAGTCACCGAGTCAGGACTTAGTAGCAAGTTGGTGGAGATTTGGGTTTCGCAATTCTGGCCATAAGGGAAGGAGCGTCAATTATAAGGTCGCCGCTGTTAGATGGTTGAAATTATCCTACATAGAAATTACGGATAATAGTCTTTATTCAAGGGAACAAAAGCATGGAACTCGGTGTTACATGGCTGGACACATTCAATGATTACTGACGATAAGGAAGAGACAATTCTAAAAGATCCATCTGAATGGACAAGAGTCGAAGAAGAAAGAGCACTTGGAAACTCACAAGCATTGCACGCAATTTTCAATGTTATTGATGAAGGACACTTCTCAATTATATCAACCTGTGAATTAACTAAAAAAGCGTGAGATACTTTGCATATTATTCATGAAGGGCCTAAATCTGTGATAGCATCAAAACTATAGATGTTAAATATGAGGTTTGAAGAACTAAAGATGGATGAAAATGAGACTAATGGGGACTTTCATGAAAGATTGCGCGATATAGCGAATCAGGCACATTAACTTGAGAAGAAATATTCCAATATGAAACTAGCCAAGAAGACATTGAGTCCACTACCTCCAACATTTATTCTGAAAATTGTAGCAATCGAGGAGGCTCATGACATCGATGACTTGTCATTAGACAAGGTAATTAGAATTCTTACAAATTTCGAAATGAATTTGTAAGGGATAATCGAGAGAAGAAGAAAGAATTAGCATTGCAAGCCAAGAATAGCAAAGTCGTGAATGACTTCGAAGATGAATCCGACAAGAATGAGGATATAGAGCTAATAACACGAGAGTTCAGTACGTAGCTGAAGAGAGTAAAAAAGGATATACTCAAATTTAGGTAAAAAGGCAGGAGCTCATCGAACAACAATTTCAAACAACAAGCTAAAACTCAAAAGGGAGAAAGAAAGGTAAAGAGAATTCAATGCCATGAGTGTCAAGGCTTCGGACATGTTCAAGTGAAGTGTGCTATCAACTTGAAGAAGAGAAAAGGAAAATCTTATACGATCACTTAAAGTGATAATGAATCTAGAAGTGAAGAAGAAGTTGTGAATAGTGATACGTTAGTTACTTTATACAGTAAAAGTACCATTACTTGTTTAACAATAACCGAAAAGGAAGTAAATGAAGACAAAAAAAGTGAGTAAATCAGAAAATTTTGAGAAACTCGTAAACGATTCAGCTCAAAGCTCAATCTCAGATTATGACAGTGATGACAGTAGTTCAGATAATTAAAAAAAGATATTTATGAAGCCTATAAGTTAATGTATGAAAAATGGGTGAAAATATGTAGGAAGAATGAAAGGTTAAAGGAAGAAAACTTCTCTATGAAGAATACAACTCAAGATTTGAAAAAAAAAATTGTTGTCCATATTAGATGAGCTTGGTGAAGCTAGAATGAAATTAGTAAGTACCGAAAAGGGATAGAGAATGTTGATTAGAGGCACAGAAAAACTAGAAAAGTTAATAGAAATTGGTAAGGTTAGAGGGGATCTTCAAGGCATTGGCTATATAGGTGAGTGCTCTAAAGTGAATGAGGTGAAAAATAATATGTTTAGATATGTCCGAGAGAAGAAACATTGAGAAAGAATCAAAGATTTATACCCACATGTCATTTTTGAGGAGTTATTGAGCACATAAGGTCGAGATGCTACAAGATGTTACAAATGATGTTTCAAAGGGGTCAAAACTAGAAATCTAGACATTCTCTATTAGATTTCCAGCAGCAGCCTATGGTCCTGAAGCAAACTTAGATTAGAAAGGGTCAATTACAGGCACAAAGACATTGTGAAAGAAAAAAAAAGAAATTGTCCAGATTCACAGTTAGTTACTATTTTTAAAGAAATTGGTTAGATAGAGGACAAGTCAGTTACTTCAGAAGAAGAAACCCATGACAAAGATAATATGACAAGGAGTAAAGCTAGGTTTGAATTTCTTCGAAGGACATAGGGACTGTGTACTTTATGTTTTTGAAGTATTTTTTGTGTTATTAAAAAAACAAAGCATAAAAAGAACATTTTTATAGTTCTTTAGTTTTTATGTTGCCATTGTCGTTTCATCTTTTTAGTAGTTTGAATTGTGATTTCTATTTGGCTCCACTGAAGACTCTTTAGCTCTTTGATCAGTGTGAGTCTTTCTCTCAGATATCTCTCTCTCTCACTACACTGGCAACACTCATTTTTATTTGCTTAGGTTTATTAATTTGATCAGTCTTATGAAGATGGAATTGAAGTAAGTAATGATATGTTGGCATGTGTGTTGACTGGTGGTAAATTGTCATTTTGGCGTGCTTATAATTCTTCCGATGAACCTACTACTAATTTGTATGTGTCTTTATTCGCTAAGATTGATTATGTTGAAGGCATTCTTTATTTTGACAATGTTTTGTCCCAAGGGGAAGACATCAGATTGTTTATGGTGAGTGTTCCATTCAGGGGAGATTTCAAGGTATATGCGTGACTATTCATCATACTTTTTGACATCCTTTTATCCTAAGAGGGAGAATGGATTGTGCATTTGATGGTTATATGTCTAATTATGTTATTTAGGGGGAGTTTTATATTTGTGACAAACAATGCCGAAAAGGGGGAGATATGTTATATAACTAAGTAAATAGTTTTGGCATTATTTATTAATTGGACATATAAGATATCAATTATAATGGGATTTAAATAGATGTGGTTGTTACATTTATAATTGTGAAAGAATCCTATCTTGAATTGAAGTCTATCATCATGTTGATAATTAAATTGTGTTTTGCCTAGATTTTGTGGATTTTGTGGATAGAAGAAAATAAAGGGATGAGGTTGTTGCATATTTGACGTGGGATCCTTATTGCTTGAGTGTTTGGTGTTGTGCACATCTCCTAGGAACAACCAAAGTGAATCTCTTGTTGAAGTCAAAAAGATATAGGAGCTAGGTCGTGAGGTGATTGTAGATTAAAAAAACATTGCAGTAATTATTCATGTTTTTGTCAATAGCTGAATAAAAAATTGGGTGATGCGTGAGACAAGTAAATGGAGCAGTGAGTGTTAGCTATGATGGAGAAAGTCTTGATAAACTTTATCAATGTTACACGTCATCATTGCAGATAATTGCCAAGAAGCAAGTGGTTACTAACGTGAACAAATTTATTAAGAGTGGAGCTTATGTTGGCTACTATGAGGGCTCATTCACCAAAGGACTCTTGAAACACCTAGCTGTCAACGAATCCAAGCTCCTGCCATTCAGTACTATTGAGGAATGAGACGATCTATTCATTAAAGGAAGTTTGCATTAATTGATTATTGGAAAACATAGTTTTACGTGCATATCTTCTAGGCTTGCAAAAATCATGGGTAAGCTTGTTATTTTGTTTTTATTCTTAGTTGATTCATCACTTGAGTTATTTTTTATTAATTGTTTTTTAATTAAAAAGTGTGTTGAGAAAATTCTCTGTTGAGATTAGTACGAGGCAGTTGTACTATTGGGTGTGAAATTCTTTCATAGGAAGTTAGGTTGAGAGATAGTGTCAAGGGTTGAGTGGTGTCGGCTCAGTAAAGCTTTGGATAAATCTATTATACTTCGGTGAAAGTTATTAAGGTAGGTAAGGGCTCCACAGATGTAGGCAATGTGTGCCGAACTGCGTTACCAAATTTTTGGTGTTATTTGTTATTTCGTTTTTTATTGTTTTTTTTTCGTTTATGTTAGAGACATCCCCAATAAAATTGGAAAGTTTGTGAAACTACAACCCCCTTCGATTTTTCATCACTAATTTTTATTCTTTACCACCTTACCAAAGAGGTACCTGAGGAGCCAACAAATGTGGGGTGAGTGAGAGATGAATCACAATGAGTAATGTAGCATATGTAGTCTTGAAGTCAAGCAGGAGGTCACCTCACACACTGTCCAGGTCAATTGAACCTGTGATACAAGTTCAGTACCAATTTATGAATTATTATCATTATTTTGTTCCTCTAAAACCGCTGCTTCACCACTTCCTTGTTCCTTCTCAGAACCACTCCCCCTTGTTTCAAACTTATAACTCTCTCCCACAAATCAAATATCACTATCACCATTATGCACATGAACTCTCCCCCTTGCACCTTCGTTGTCTAAACTAACTACGTCCATATTTGGTTTATGAGCAAAAGGAAATTCATTTTGACAAAGCACCACATCCTTTGATACAATAAAATCTCCTACTTTCATATCATAAACACGCCAACCCTTCTTACTAAATGGATACCCAACAAATATGCATTTTCTAATTCTAGTTTTGAACTTATCAAAAATAGTTGACTTGTGTGAGATATAACACAATCAACTAAAGACATACATATGTAAGTATAAAGGTGCCTTTCCAAACAATAGTTCATAGGGTGTTTTATTTTGCAAAATTTGAGTAAGTGTTCAGTTAATCAAAGAAGCAACAGTAAGAACACATTCATCCCAAAAATCAAGAGGTAAATTATCCTAAAATCTTATAACTCACACCACATTAAGAACGAGACAGTGTTTTCTTTCTACCCGACCATTTTGTTGAGGTGTATGTACACAAGAGGTTTGACATAAGATCCCATTCTCTATGTAAAATTGCTTCATAAATTCTATCTTAAACTCAAGCCCATTATTGCTCCTCACACACTTAATAGATTTTTTGAACTAAGTCCTCACCATCTTACAAAAGGATATTAGCATATCAGAAGTTTCTTTCTTTTTTGCCATCAAATACACTCAAGCAACTTGAGAAAAATCATCAAATGTTATTAGGAAATAATGAGCACCACAATGAGAAGCAACACATATAGACCCCAAATATCACAATTTATTAATTCAAATGATTCCATAGCTTTATTTAAACCGACATGAAATACATATCTAGTTTGTTTAGCCTATAAACATATCTCACATACACTTCTTGAATTACAACTATCACTTCTAACACTAGGAAAAAGAGATGTTATCTGGGTTGAAGGGTGTCCCATATGTTAATGCCAAAACAGATAATCTTCACCTTTACTTGTATGACATGCTCGTGCTAATGCTATCGAATGATAGAAGTAGATTCCATCTCTCATCTCACCCATACCAAACAATGTCCTCAAAGTGTTATTTTGCACAACACATAGCTCATCAGTAAATGTAACAAAGCAGTTACTAGCTTTAATTAATTTATTAAGTTAAATTAGATTGTAATTTAAATAAAGCATGTGTAACACTCTTTTGAGAACCACTCCTCCTTCTAGATATACTGATCCTTCTTATTCAGCCATTGTTTGGTCTCCATTTGGAAGTATAATTGATGAAGGGGTCACCAGATAGATACTTTGCAAGCAATCAAAATTTCCAATCATATGATGAGATGCTACGCTATCAAGGAGCCATTTTGGTTCAAGAGCATTACCATGCAACTTTTCATTTGCACCACTCGAGCTAGACATGCTTGAGTTTGCTAAAAGGGCTATGATCTGTTTCACTTGAGCATTAGTCAATCTTGGTATTTGCAGCTGTGAATTGTCTCCATTGGAGTTTTGAGATGCAACAATGTTTCCTTACACAATATTGGTTGATGTGCGACCTCAACCCTTGCTTCTTCCACCACCACGTCCGCCACATCCTCCACGACCTCAACCTTCTAGGTACCTAATTATTTCAAAACACTAAAAAACTTCATGTCCTGTTTTACCATAGTGTGTGCACACCATTTGCTCACCAATTCCCCCTTTTGTACATTGGATTATGTTCTATTGAGATGCATAGCAAATCCTGCATCACTTCTATCGTCACGACCTCACACAACTGATCTGTGTCTCTCCTCTTACACCACCATTGAGTAAACTTTATCCAAGTTTGGCAACATATCCATTCTCAGGATATTGGTTCTCATTGTCCTAAAAATTGAGTCATCAAAACCCATAAGGAGCTGATGAATCTTTTATTCTTCTTTATTCTTCTTTCTTTGAAGAGTTTGATAGTCACATTGAACGTGCAACCACCGCATTTACACACTGGCACATGGATGTAGCTGCTTTGCTTATCCCACATGCCCTTGAGACATGTGTAATAGGTCACAACTGGCTGGCCTTGTTGCTTCGCTCTAGCTATACTTGCTTTTAATTGATGAATACATGGTGCATTGCCAACAGAAAAATGATCTTTTAAATCATCCCCAAGTTCTTTTGTTGTATCAAAGTAAGTCACAATTGGTTGAAGTACAGGATCAATCGAATTAAAGAACCAAGAAACCATCATAGAATTACAAAATTCCCACAAACCTGCCTCAGGTTCTCCTAATTTCAGTTTGGTAACAGTACCATCAATAAATCCCAGTTTATTCTTAGCACACAAGGCATTTTTCATGGCCTTTACCCACATGTCATAGTTTTTCCCTTTCAAGACACATGAGCTATCATCATACCTGTATTATTTGATGAATTCAGTTAAAAAGGAGAGGTATTGTCAATGAATTTCTTGACAAATTGATCAATTGCGGACTTCTTAGTCTTGTTTTCCATTTCAACAAACCAATCACAAATAAGCTTTCAATACACCTCTCTGTGGATCTTTAATTATGTGAATTATCACATGTCTTGGAGCTTATATGGAGAGAATGCAAATTAAATTTTGTGGCAGCACCAGAGCGATGGCGACTATAATACCATGAACAAATTTGAGGAAAGACTTTATTTTTGTTTTCCGTGATTACAAAACTACAAACCTCTCCTTTATATATACATCTTAACCCTAAATTACTTTCCTAGCAATACACATACTATATTCCTAAGATACTCCAATGATTCACTATAAATTTGTTTCCTAGAATTGTCTTATTAGGTCATATCACACTTGATCTTTTAGTAATATTATAAAGTAGAAAACATTAATGTTAGTTCTTAAGAATTAGATAATAGTTATAAGAGTATATTATAAAACCCGTTTAACCTTTAAGGTCTCATATAATGTAACTTGAGATTTTATAACTTACACTAATCCCTTTTTATGGTTAGATGTACACATATCGTAGGAGTTATGTATTATGATATTAATCCTTTTCTATATAGGGTAGATGTCATTTATCCATGAAATATTATATAAATATTAGTTCAAATATACTTAATATAAATATTATAGTTAAATTTTTCATAACTCACATATGACATTTAAGATAGATATAGTGATTATTTAATCATTCCAAATTAATTTCCTTTTTTATTATTTAAATTGACAATTTATTGTTTAAGTTACAACTCTTAACTATCACTTAGATAACAAACTCTAAACTTGTTTTTATCTCCATTTATTATAAACTTTGGAAGCAATTGTGTGTGTAGGAGAGCCAATCTCTTATCTATTTGACATGCATTAATTCACATTCCATATATTACACATAGAGGAAACATACCTTAGAATCAAGTGTTATATAATTCTTATCACATAATTAACAATATTAACATATATTAGGCATTTAAACATGACAATACGATAAATTAAAATTCATTTAAAAATATTTACCAATAATATATCAATATCTACATAATCCTAGCCATATATACATTGGATTGACTTTTTCATTAGGATTGTTATCACATCATGTGAAGATATAACCTTATGTTCACTTCATCTCATGCAACTATCTTTCATGTAATTATACTTAGTATCTACATATTTGACTTTGTGATAAAATTTGAGATCTTTCATATATTTGATTGCTACTTGAACATTTTAATT
>JANKYF010000006.1:9808315-9819157 GCA_029829435.1 Erythroxylum hondense | reverse complement strand
ATGAATGGATATTTTATATAATTAGACTAAAAAATTAATTTTTATAAATTTACTATATATGTATATATATATATATTCTGAAAAAAAAAAATAGTTTTGTAGGGGCTATAGCCCCTGCTAGCCCCCCCTCCTTGGATCCATCCCTGACCATCAAAGCATGCGTGCTCATAAAGTTCGATCAATATATATAAATTTAGGAGTTGCAACATGCCAAAACAAGGGAAAATAAACTATACGTGGGTGAAAAGCAGAAACCAGGTATTATATTTGGACTTTGGGCTTGCGTTTGTGCCCTGGGGGGTTGGAGCCAGTCATTTCTCACCCTGGGCTTGAGGTTGCTTGGTGTCATCCCAGAGATCTCACAATGTTTTCAGGGTCCGATCCAATCCAAGTACCAGCCTAATAAGCTAAGAAGCTTCCAAATCTCTCTTCGCTGACAAAGAATAACTTCCAGAAGTATTAGTCCCTTCCTTCTATTGAAGAACACGTACATCTCAAAAAAAAAATCCTAAATTCTATTTGCAACATTTTGGAAACATGTCGATGGATAGCTTGTCCTTCTCTGATTTCCCCGAAGACGTGCAGCTCTCTATCCTTTCCTTGCTCAACCCTTCCGACATAGCCATCTTTGCTTGCACTTCAAAACGTTTCGTTTCCCTCTGCCAAGACGAGACCAGCAAGCTCTGGTTCGCTCTCTGCGACAGGCGGTGGGGGTCCAAGACAGAAATCAATAGATGGGCAAACGGTAAAATCTCCTACAAGCTCATGTATAAGATTCTCAACAAGTGGGAGCATCTGATTGGCTTCTGGCGCCGTTGCGGTCAAGGTCAGCAGAATGCGGTGAATCCTCCGTCGTTAATTTTCTTCGAGTGGGGCTCTTCGTTCCTCTCCGGCTCCAGGGTCTCTCCGTCCCATGACGGCACCTACAACGTGATCAAGACGCCGTTTTTATTCATGACCATTTCCGCGGAGGGTCAGATTGTAAATTATGTAGATCCCGATGGACAAAGTGACGGTGATTTGATTCCGGTGAATGTTAATTTCATCGGTGACGTGCATTTTAGTGTGGAGGAGAATGCATATAGAAATCTTGACAATGATGATGTGATCAACGAAAGTGGGCCCCTTAATGGTGTACCGGAGACCTCAGAGTTGTATCAGTTCTATGCTAATCGGATGAGTCCTGGTATAGCAGATAGATCCTTTAGGAGGCAGAGAAGGAGAGACAAAGGAAGAAAGAGATGGGAAACAGAGCATTTCTTGAAGATTGTTGATTGCTCCCCAACACCCTCACGACCGCTCCAGGGTTTGTGGAAGGTTGGTGGTAATTATTAGTTTATGGTTTGTTAATTATGATAGCTATGTCCTTTGAAATTAGGATCATGTTTTGCAATTTGTTCTGTTATTGGCATAATGAACTCGTGGTGTTCTTCTTTCTTGTCAAATTACATTTCTTTAGAGTACACAAGATGCGACACAGTTTGATTCATAGTCTCTTGCAGGGGCTTTGTGATGAAATGAAAATGGAATTCTATCTTGTGGTGTATGATGGGATTGGCATCTCTTGTCGGAGGGTAGGAGACTTATCTGAGCGGCTTCCCAGTTTTTCTCCGGTGTTTTGGACGTCAAATCATACTCTAATAGAACCTCCATTTTCTCGTGAGGAGCAAAACATATACGATTCTCGGATACATTTCCTCCCATCTGAAATCGGAGACGACTTGCAATGGAACGGCTCTTTTGTAGATGATGTTGTCTCACGCATTATGTACATTAATTCGAGTTATGATTTGGTAATTCCGGGCTTAGCAGATACATCTGCAAACCCTTGGCGTGTTGAAGGAAGGATTTGGCTGTATAAAAATGGGACTTTTGGATTTGGGTTTCGTAGGGATAATTTTATTGTAGATCTGAAGCATATTGCTCGAAATAATTGTCTTCTTGATACTATATAGTCATCTGGTGATTGAAAACCTTTGGGATTTTAGATGTACAAATAGATCCGTAGTTAGATGCTGTAATGCTCAATGGCACTGTTCATTACATTCTTCTAAAAATTTGATTATCATGTCTTTATTAGAGTTGATGTTTTGCTACAACATCCTTCATTTCTCTGCGTAAATTGCTATGTGGTGGCATTGAACCTCTCATCAATGAGCAAGCAGGAAGATATTGTAATTTTGATGCGTGTCTTAGTAAGGAATTGTTTTAGAGTTTGATAGCCCTGTTTCAATGCACAGTGTTTACAGATTTAACTTAGAATGCCTTCCACTGTTTCGTACTCAGATGCTTAATGCTATACAAGGAGCTGGTTTATTTTATTTTATGTTTTTCCAGTAGTTGATTGCAAATGGCAAATGAGGTGTTGGTTGAGTAACAATTTTTCAATATGGTTACGATATCCATTTTTAGAGTTCTTGCATTGATCACTGAATTCGATTTCTGTTTTACCAACGTGACTCTTTACCTGCCTGAGTGCCTTCGGTCTTATGCCTTCCCGTCACTTTAATCGTGTTTTACACAAAAGTTATTGTACATTTAGCCATATGACTTCAGGTTGTGTTATTGTTATCGTAGGCATAACCTGCCGTAATGTCAGTTAGGTAAATGCTCCTCCTCAAACGTTTTGGCAGAATGTTTCTGTCGAACACTTCCTGTTAGGTTTCGTAAGTGTCCTGATGAATGTCTTTTTGCTTCCTCTGTCCTCATTTACCCCTTAAATTTGGTGTATTCAAGAGACGAACTGGTGGCTACAGAAGCCCAGATATGGAGGTAAAAAGTTGCTGCCATTAACATGAAACAGAATTTCATAAAACGCAATTTACGTCTCACACCTTAAGCTGTTGTCACATGATTACAATCAAACAGGGATAGGTCTTCGATTCTTCACATATATTTGAGCATTGTAGTAACAAGTAAAACCAACCAAAACCAACACACGGCAATATCAAGTATGAAGAATGTAGTCTGTCTTATTAGCATAAGCCATTTGGACTGACTGCTGGAGAGAAATGGAGAAACCATGACGAGCAATAGGAATAGGGAGGCAGGAAAATACAACGATGGTGATTATGACTCAGCAGCAACTTCCCTTCCATTGGTCTTACCATTTGTTTCCCTCTCTCCATCACCCTCGAGTTGGCTTAAGTTACCCTTCTCCTTTATGAGTTGGTTGTGGTGGTGTTTGCAGTAGAGACGCCCCTCATGTGCAATGTAGTTCGACGGGCTAATCGTACATCCTCCATGAATGCATTTGAAGCAGCTCTTGTGGTAAGGAGTTCCATTCACTGTAACCTTTAGAGCAGAATGACTGTGAGAGATTAGTGTCACGATCACATTAAAAAAAAAAAAAGCACTAGAGTGATTGTGTATCAAATTTTATGGACGTTACCTTTTCAGTTGGATACACAGTGTTCTTACATCCAAAACATTTGTCTCTGGTTCCAGCAAACATGTTTGACACTTTAGCTCCTGCTGGTTTCTGTTTGAAGCATCGGAAATCAGAATTAGAGATAGGCCTCTAAAACTCATCCACTGGATATGGGCGTGATAATTTACCTCAGTATCAAGAGGTTTTTCTGGTTTTGCAATTTTTGGAGTGCCTGAAAAGCAAAATTCAAATGGAAGTATGTCAGATTGAGTTGATGGATGAGGAAAATCTAAGGTGCTGGTAAGTATTGGACGAATGAACTTTTCTCTTACCCTCGAAACTTTTGTCAAGACTTCCAGTTCTTTTGAAGAGCTGATCAAAATGTGGCCTGCAGTAGAGTACACCTTCAAAGGAATTGTAGTTGCCAAGCTGCACATAGATCATCAGTCTCAATCTAATTGACCGAAATAAAGTTTTACAACGCTTCCATTCCAAACACAAAATGAATATCAATAAAATGTATAGTTTGCAAGAACATTTCCATTGGAATGGGATGCTTCGAGTTGACAGTCCCGGTCAAGAAGCTTCTATCACTCAGAACTCACAAAAGCTAATGAGATTCAGATTTCAAGATAGAAAAGTAACTTTAAATTCCCAGACAGTGAGTGAACGAAGTTACATAGGAATCTATAGTTTCAGGAGGGAGGATCTAATCTTTAGCAACTTTCCAGGATCTAATTTCATCATCAAACAAGAATCTCAAACTTAATTGATAAGACAAAGCATGATTTGAATCCTAGCAATACAAGGTTCAAGATTCCTATTCCTTATCCGAACTTGGAGAAAAGATACTTGCAATGACAAGGATGAAGTATAAGTCTATGCTTATCAAAAGTATAGAACTAAAGGATCTACACATAGTCTGTTATGAATCTCGTATCTCACATGACAATAGACAATGGCGTACCTTGAGGGTTCCTTTGCAGTGATGGCACCGAAAACAGGCCTTATGGTAAATACGATTGTCAGCTGTTAACTTGTCCACAAGATAGACAGTCTTGTCACAAGCCATGCACTTCTGGGTAGTTCCTGCAAATGCCATGGTTTCAAGGGAATCTCTCTTCCTTTGTTTCTCTGGAGATGTACCAACTACAACTAGAAGGAACTGAGAAATGGAGATAAGGAATAGGAATACGATAGCAAGAGAAATATGTGAGTTGCTGGGGATTGCGGAGACACAAAGCAGAGTCTGAATTATTAAAGTTTAGTGGCAACTTTCAATCATTGCATTCCAGCTTTGAAGCGCCCACCTAACGCTGTCTCGTTAGATATTTTATCCGTTTCCTAAGTACATAGATTAGTGAAATGTTCATTGTTTCAAGTTGGGTTTAATTACTCGTACATGTCTGCTAATTTACATGGGAAAGTTTCGCCTTTCTAGGTGTAACGTCTAATCATGAAGATCCCTTCTGGCTTTAATTACATCTCGCAAGTGATCATTTCTGACGAGATTTCTGACCTATTTTTACATTTCTTCCAGGCGTGTAGCGGTGTAGGACTGGTTACGGATGAAATACGTAGAATTTGCGAACATGCAATGCCAAGGTTTCAAGCAGGCACCTCTAGTAGGGCAGCCTGCTGAACCGATTTTATTGAAGCATGGACATTGGATGCCACTAGTCTTATGGAAATAAGGACCACAAAGCTATAGATTCTAGACGATATAAACGGAAAACATGGGGACCATTTCTTGGGTAACAGATATTTTGAAGCTTATCCTACCTCAGGAACTCAGTGACAAACTCATCTCTCTAAACCAGATCATAGTATTTGGGTATGTAAGGACCTATAAATATCTATGCGTCCATGTCTGTCGTGTCTTTATTTCATCTTTTTTGTAGCATTGAACAAAGTTTAGAATGTGTAATATCCGGGTAAGTTTTAGTCAGAAATGATAATAAGTGGTCGGGTCGGCTGTGCTAGGCTCAAGACTAATAAAAACGACTCATGGGCTCATCGGGTCAATGCATCCATGGCCCACTCATAGGCGGAAATCTCCCATGCAGAAGTAGAAATCTACGTACAAACTTAAACCTAGTGTCTACTCCGTATATAAGGTATTGTTTTATCACGAAAGAGGTACGCAACTCAAAAACCCTAATCCTCCTGATTCTCTAGCCTGAAAACTCTTCAAGAAACTAACTTGAGCGTCGGAGAGGCTTATCGGGATACAACCCCCGACGTGCCTTCGTTTGTTTTACAGGAACCTTCAAGCCGGAGCTAATCAACCTCATGGATCCAAACAGCAACGTGCAGCCTCGTCAGAATCTGGCTGAACTAGTTGGCGCCCACCGTGGGGCCCGAAATCAGGGCACCACATCCAGAACCACACAGATCAGTCAGGCGGCAGCAGTCAACCCTGACATAGCCGCCGTCGCGGCACTCGCGTTACAGCGGATAGGCTCGCAATTGCCAGTCACCCTTCCGCTAACACGTCATGATTCCCGCACGTAGATCATACACCCGGACGATCAACAACCACCTCAGAACCCAGATCAGGAAGAACAAAGTGTGGCCCTGGAGGACAACGTTAAGATTGACACGCATCCGAACTTCCAGCACCATCTGGATGCCAATCCTCCTACGCCGCAACAAACCTCCCTCAATCGAAAATAGATCGAAGAAGCGGCTGATCTATTGATTCGTCGGATCCTGCAACCTCAGCAAGCACAACAACAAACGTCCGCACAGCAGATGGGAACGATGGCTGATCACCATCCTACTGCGGCCCTAGAAAAAATCGTGAACGATCGGATCAACGCAGCCATGAATTCCCGCCCGAGTTATCCATCTGCGCATCATAGCTCTCCCTTCATTCCGACAATTTTGGATAGCCTCCCGGTGCTCGGTACCAAAATACCGACGCCTGAAAAGTATACTGGAAAGACCGATCCCTTGGACTACCTGCAGCACTTCCAGCCGATGATGAACCTGCACTGCGTCCCGGACGCCATTTAGTGTAAGGCTTTTTGTACGGCCTTTCAAGAAGGAGCTCGACGATGGTTCAATAGCTTACCTCCGAGTTGTATCACTTGCTTTGAGGATTTCAGGCTGCTCTTCCTTAATCAATTCGCCACGAGTAAGCGACCACAGAAGACTGCACTGGAAGTGATGCAGCTGACCCAAGGAAGGAACGAAAGCCTGCGGGAGTTCATTACTAGGTTCAATAATGAAGCGGTCGAAGTCTCCGACCTCACTTGCTCGTCCATGTTGGCAGCACTGATGAGCAACACAAAGGATGAGAAGTTTAAGAAGTCGTTGGCACTTGATCAGCCCCGATCTATCCAGGAAATAAGAAACATGACGGATAAGTACATCCAACTCGAAGAAATGCTGAAAAATACGAAGCGTAGAGCGGATGATCGTTCGCCGAATGACAGAGCAGATGATTCACACAAGCGGCAGAAGGGTAAGTCGAGCTGGAGAAAGCCGACCGATCAACAGAGACATCGACAAGAATCCTTCACCCCACTCAACAGGTGATATGCGAAAGTATTGGCGGCTATGAGAGCAGATGGGGAACCCCTCCGAGAACCCAATAAGTTGAAGACTCATCCCAGCGAGGGGGACCCTAATTTATATTACCATTTCCACAGAGACATCGGTCATGACACAGAGGACTGCTGGAATTTGAAAAAAGAAATCGAATTCCTTATCCGAAGGGAAAGGCTGGGTCGATTCTTGAAGCACGGACAAAGTGCTGATCGAGATAATGAGCATAAGACCGGTCGACCTGACAACAGGCGACAACCTTGGAAGCAGAACGATAGTAATGAGGGAGAGAGGCAGAATACACACACTGACAATCGACGCGAAGCGAGGGGGCGATCCAGGGCAAGAAACGACATAAACACCGGACAACAAGACGACCAACCAGTTAGAGTCATTAACATGATCTTTGGTGGAAATGCAGCAGGGGGTCCACTGCTAAAGGAAGAAAGAGATATGCCAGGCAGGTCGGCGAAGACTTGTCGGCCAAAAGAAAGAGGCAGAACGACAGGATGATATCATTCGACGAGTCTGACCTTGACGGTGTTAGTTGTCCTCATGATGACGTGCTCGTAGTAAATCTGAACATAGACGGCAACGAGGTGAAGCGGGTAATGATTGATATAAGCAGCTCGGTCGACTTATTGTATTATGATGCCTTCAAGAAGATGGGGATACCAGAGGATCGACTACTCCCTATAGAAGGACCTATCAAACGGGTAACTGGAGCATCGGCCTACCCATTTGCCCGAGTCTATTTGAAAGTGAAATTCGGACAAAAGCCGTGTCAAATAGAGAAGGACGTCGAGTTCCTTGTTGTGAAGTTTCAAGGGGCGTATAATGCGATAGTTGGACGAGCCACTCAAAACGCCCTTAGAGCAGTTGTCTCCACCTACTACCAGGCAATGAAGTTCCCAACGTCCCATGGAATTGGTGTTGTCAGGGGTCAGCAGAGAATCGCTAGGGAATGCTACTTAGCGGAAACAAGGACACTAGATGGGGCGGTAGTCTTGACGAGCTCTCTTGACGTGAGAGCCGATGAAGAGACGGAGAGGATGAACCCCGTGGAAGAAACACAGCGAGTCATACTGGATGAAGCAGACCGCTCCAAGTTCACGAATCTAGGTTCCGAGCTTCAGAAGGGCCTAGTCAAAGAAATCACGGACTACTTGGTGGAAAACAGATCGGTCTTCGCCTGGGTACCGAGCGACATGCCTGGAATTTCTCGATCGATCGCATCGCATTCTCTCGGTATTCGACAAGATTACAAGCCAGTTAGACAAAAGAAGCGGTGGCAAAGCAAAGAGCGTCAGGAGGTGATTGAGAAGGAAATAGAGAAAGCTACTTAATGTCGGGTTCATTCGGGAAGTAAAATACCTTGAATGGTTGGCCAACGTTGTACTTGTAAAGAAGAAAAATGGAAAGTGGAGAATGTACATTGACTTCACTGATTTAAACAAAGCGTGCCCAAAAGACAGTTTTCCTCTGCCCAAGATCGATCAGCTGGTAGACTCCACGTCGGGGCATGAACTTCTCAGTTTCTTGGATGCCTTCTCGGGCTACCATCAGATTCAAATGAGTCTCGAAGACGAAGAAAAGACCGCTTTTATAACTGATCAGGGCACGTATTGCTACCAAGTAATGCCGTTCGGCTTGAAAAATGCGAGGGCCACCTATCAACGGCTCGTCATGGAAGTTTTTAAGAAACAGATCGGTCGGTCAGTTGAGGCCTATGTGGATGATATGGTGGTCAAAAGTAAGACGGCTGCTGAGCATGTGGAAGATCTCAAAGAAGTCTTCCAGACCCTCAACAAATTTTAAATGAAGCTGAACCCGAAAAAATGCGTCTTTGGGGTGGCATCCGAAAAATTCCTGGAGTTTATGATTACTCAGCGGGGGATTGAAGCTAATTCGGAGAAAATCGAAGCCATCGTCCAAATGCCTTCTCTGCGATGCTTGAAAGATGTTCAGATATTGACCGGTCGGATAGTCTCTCTGAGCCGATTCGTTTCCAGGATGGGGGACAAGTGCCTCCCTTTTTCAAAGTTTTGAGGAAAGCGAATATGACTCAGTTCCAATGGACGGATGAATGCGAAAGAGCCTTCCAACAATTGAAGCAGTATCTGGCTAGCTCGCCCATCCTACAGAGCCCAATTGAGGGGAAGAGTCTGATTCTATGTTTGGCAATCACGGAAGGGGCGATCAGTGTTGTCCTTGTTCGATCGGAGGGAAATAAGCAACGCCCGATCTACTACATCAGTAAGGTGTTGAGCAGACCAGAAATACGGTACGCGCCCATAGAAAAGCTGGCCCTCTCATTGATAACCGCGGCAAGGAAGCTAAGATCCTACTTCCAGAGTCATACCATCGAGGTATGGACCGACCAACCCCTTAGGCAGTGCCTTCAAAAGCCCGAAACCTCGGAACGATTAATAAAATGGGCAGTAGAACTGGGGGAGTTCGATATACAATATAAGCCTCGGACAACGATCAAGGCACAGGTGTTGGTAGACTTTGTTGCAGAAATGAGTCAACCTGACTCGCAGGGTGAACAATGCCCTGCCTGGAGCTTATTTGTTGATGGGTCGTCCAACGCAGAGGGATGCGGGGCAGGAGTGGTGTTGATCAGCCCGTACTAGGAAGAAAAGGTGGAATATGCCCTTCGATTAGAATTCAAGGTCTCCAATAACGAAGCGGAATACGAGGCTCTGATAGCCGGCCTCCAATTGGCCAAGGAAATGGAGGTAAAACATCTGAAGGTATACAACGATAGCCAAATAGTGGTCGGTCAAGTCACTGGGCAGTACGAAGCCAAGGGGAGCAACATGATCAAGTACCTGGAGCTGGTAAAGCAGGAGTTAAGTAATTTCGAGCAATACTTGGTCAGCAGGATAGAACGAGCTCAAAATACTAAGGCAGATGTACTCTCTAAAATGGCTTCCGATCGAGACGCCAAAATAACGTTTTGATCAAGCGGCTAGACCAGCCTAGCATTCAGAAAGCTAAGGAAGTTCTTGACGTAAATTCCGATCGATCAGGTTGGATGGAACCGATCAGACGGTACCTCCTAGAGGGAACACAACCAGAAGAAACCTTGGAGGCCAAGAAATTGAGAATAAAGGCGGCCGAATATGCGATCGTTAATGGCACCTTATACAAGCGGTCTTATGACTAGCCACTGCTACGATGTTTAAGCGAAGAAGAGGCAGAGCAAGCAATGGCTGAAGTCCACGAAGGAATGTGTGGAAACCATGTAGGAGGCAGAATGTTGGCTCATAGACTGATTAGACAAGGGTATTACTGGCCGACAATGAGGAAAGACTGCAAGGAGAAAGTCGACTGGTGTGAGGCTTGCCAGAAAAATAGTAGCTTGTCTCATCAGCCGACCGAAAGGATGAAAATCGTAAGCCATCTTATCCCTTTTGCTCAATGGGGAATGGATATACTGGGACCTTTCCCTCTTGGCCCTGGACAGAAGAAGTTTTTGGTAGTAGCAGTGGAATACTTCACCAAATGGGTAGAAGCGAAAACGGTCGCTACAATTACTGAGCAGAAGGTGGAGAATTTTGTAAGGAAAAACATACTAAGTCGCTTTGGGATGCCTATGATTTTGGTTACAGACAACGATCGGCAGTTCGATAACGATAGATTCAGAGATTTCTGCGACCAACTAAAGATAAAGCTCCAATTGACTTCGGTAGGTCATCCTCAAAGCAACGGTCTCGCGAAGAACACTAACAAAAAGATAATGAGCGGTCTCAAGAAGCACTTAGATGGGTGAAAGACGTGGGTAGAAGAAATAGATGAAGTATTGTGGGCGTACAGAACCACACCAAATGGAGCCATAGGGGAAACACCGTTCAGGATGACCTTTGGGGCAGAGGCCCTAGTTCCAGTAGAAGTGGTGTTGCACAATCAAAGAG
>JANKYF010000006.1:9573800-9586420 GCA_029829435.1 Erythroxylum hondense | reverse complement strand
TAAGGTATTACTTTACCACGATAGAGGTACGAGACTCAAAAACCCTAATTCTCTTGATTCACTAGCCTCAAAACTCTCCAAAAAGACTGACTTGAACATCGGAGGGGCTTATCGGGAAACAACCCCCCGACGTGCCTTTGTTATTTTGCAGGAACCTTCAAGCCAGAGTCAACCAACCTCATGAATCCAATCGGTAGCTCACAGCCTCACTAGAATCCGGCTGAGCCACTATCATTATAGGCAAACAACTAACTCCAAAAGGTTCTCTTAAAGAGCTTTTAGAAATTAGTTTATTAGAATTAAATAAATTAATCAATAAGTGATTCACTAAACACATTAATAACTTTTTAAAATGATTAAAAAGTTAACTTTTAATCAATAAGCTAAAAAATAACTTATCTGTTATTTGCCAAAACCCTCCGTCGATGCCCGCTACCCACTAATTTAAACGAAGTCTAAAGTTGTAATCCATAGTGTCAACATCTATATGCATATATATTAATATCAAACATGAGCTTGCAGTTTAATACATAGGATTAATAGTCTTTTTCCTCTAATGTTGCCAATTAATGTTGATATAAATTAGGGTTGTGGACTTAGAATGCCATTGATTGTCAATCCCTTTTCCGTGATTCTACATCCCTTTACAGACTAGACATTTTGGGTATCGCTTTCCATTATTATACGAATTGGAAGATAGGTTACTGGGTTAAAGGAAAAAGAAAGGACAGAAAAAATATCAGGAACACCACCTTCTTGGATTTAGGATTTCACCGATCAGAAATTGATTCACCTAAGCAACATTAGTTGTGCTAATTGGCACGGACAGAAAGTGCTCCAAATGGCCAGTGAATGTACTGCACAGATTTGCCCATGCGATCAATCATCAATGTGCTAGATTCATCATGAGAGTAATTACAAAAGTTACGAGGTTAAATTTCCAAGTTAATGATGCAGGGATAATAGGGAGGGTATCGCTGACGTCGAAGATGGCACTAAAACGATGACAAAGTTGATCAGACACATTCCTAAGCAGAGTCAGAATGCAACCATATCATTAAAGGGCTGTTCCCAGGAATCATTAGCTTAGCTTTTCTTCTTCTGTGCCTTTCATTTAAGATGAGATGGTCAGACTGTGAAACTGTATAATCCAGAGGAGTTGCATTTAATCATTTCCTTGCATGGACGTCAAGATATCCCATATATGAGAATCCGATTCAATGGCCGTAGCCTTCATTCCTAAAAGATATACCATCTTTTTCTTGTGGCCGCATCGGACTCAATCACTAGTCACAGAACTGAAGCTCTTTGACGGGGATTGGCCATGCCAAGCAAAATTAACGCTCCCTCTCTGGTTGCTTTTTCTTTCAAGCTCTGTACCTTATCCAACATCTATATCGCAGACGTCCTTTCTTGACAAATCTGTGCCCTTAATCATGATCTGGAAAACTAAGTGCGTGTGCTTTAGTTTCTTTCACGTTTTTCATTTATACTATTCTGATAACTACTTTGGAAAATTGGTCTCCGCGACAAAAGATAAAAAGAACCATCAAGTGATATATACCTACAAATGAATAAAGTTGTTAGTCGGCACAATACATTGGGTAGAGGCATGTATCCACCCACAAGTCGTAAAAAAATCGTTCGCCATTGCTTTGTTATGTCAGCTCTTACTAAATCAATACAAACTTAATTTGTATATCGTGTGAAAAAAAGAGGAAAAGAAAGGGCAAAAACCCCTATCCTTAAAATGCGGGCACGGTGTTGAACTGAATTGCATTGTTATATATACTGTCATTGCCACCACCAGTTTTGGTGATAGAACCTTAATTAGGAGGGGACCATGGAAAGTGAGCCAAAATATGAGCAGACAAAGGCAACCATCAAAAACAATAGCCAATCCAACTTCGTGTGTCGTTTAGACAGGCTAAGCTAGAACTGTATAGGCATCACACCAAGTCAGATGAAACTTGCGGATAGATAGGTAGGCACTGAGGCATGGGTCCCTTGTGCCCAACATAGGCATTTTGTGCAAAAAATGACAGGAAAGAGGAACACTATGAAAGAGAAAGGATGCCGATGGGTGAGTTATGGTTCCTACAATGTTGTGTAGGGCAGTTTTTGTAGACCCCTTTAGTTGATTTAATGATTCAATGAGCTTATCTGGTTTGTTTATTGTATACTTTTTCATCTATTCTTTCCTCTGCTATGTTGCTTAGAATCTACTGATATTCTCAACTTTTGCCCAGGTTAGAATGGGATAGCTGAGTAGGAAAAGATTGAGAAAGATCAACGTACAATACGTTGAATTATTTTGATATGTGACTACCTCCTGTAAATTCGATTAGGTATCACTAAGATGCATCCAATGGAAGTTGAGATGGGGTTTTATACAACGATTCTCGTTGTTAATGGGACTGCGGTAGCTCGTCTTTTCATGTTTAATCAAGAATGAAAAGATTGGACGGTGTGGAAAGAGATTCCACAAACCCCTGGTGACAATCTTCACAACTTTCAGAAATGATGTGATTAAGTAGTGAATCCCACTTGATGCTTTTATCTAATGAATTATTTGATGTTACAACTTCTTTCTACATTGATAAACCTTTTTATTTCTATTTTTTATATCGATAAAATTCATTATAGTTATTTTTCATAATTCATAAACTATATTCTGAATAAATATCCAGTAACTTAAAATTAAATAATAAATTTCAACAAATGAATATTAAAAAGCTCGACATTTTTTATTATGTGATCAACCAACATTGCAAGTTTTAAATGAATCACAACTGATATCACACAGAATCCTTGACTTGTTAGAAGTGAGTGAGGGACACTTGAAGTATGCTCCTGTGATCGGTTGATCCACCCCTTCAGGGACTTGAGATTAGAACTTTTGTTTTTGGGGATTGATCATATATATATATGACTAATATGATGTGAAAATTGGAAAAAGCTAAGTGAGTTTAATATCCTCGACCAAATAAAGAGAACTATTTGGTTATCTAGTGTTATTGCATGCCCTAGAGAATTTTGATGAAAGAGCACGGGCATGACTAGATAACCAAATATTTTTGAAAGAAAGAAGAGCCAAAGTCACAAAGATGAAAAAGGTTTGGCATGTTTCCTTCTTTCTTTCCCGGATTTGATACTCCGCGCCGCCTCTAATTTGTTTAATCTCCATTGTCTTCGTCAATCAAGCTTGTTCCCATAAACTTTTGTGCTTGCTGAACTACTTAATGTATGTTTTTCGCAAGTTGTTCTCAGTTGAATCTAAGAGCTATCCTAGAATTCTTTGTCGAGTGTGACCAAGCTGGTCCATTTTGAATTTAGCTATATTTCCTCATTGTCAATGTACATGAAACATGTGCACCTGCTCCAGTAGCATACGTTTTCTCAGATTTCTTTTCCAGCCAATCCCACGAAGTCTTCCATTCTAGAAAGTGAAACATAGAAGATAATGCAGCACGACAAAAGAAAGTGTTTGTGATGTGGTTTTGAAAGGGAAAGAATGTTGTTATATCATATTAATCTCTGGCTTCACCGTAAGAAAACTAAAGATATACAAGGAAATAGGTTCTTTATCTATACGCAGTCCTTGATCTCGAATTATGTTAAGCACTGGCTATTAGTTACTGAATCACCATTAGAACATATAACAGCTTTTATATTGGAGTCCAAGTGGTTGCAGAGGGGGAAGAAACTTGGGAAGGAAGAGACCTGGAAGATTATTACTCAGCGAATTTCCATGGAATCATTCGTGTAGAAATCATGTACACATTATCTTCCACCATTCACTCTTCTTTTGACACGTCTCGAACTTTTTATTCGATTCCTCAAGATATAGGTAGACAAATAGCCACGATATTAACCCTTTACAGTTCACGCGTGCTAATGTCATTCCATGTGGGCTCCTTTGATATAATGTGACTTGTGTGTTTTACCTTCCATTGTCTTTGATTTGACACATTGTGGATAAGTTATCAAAAACTTCCTCCCGTCACCAACCAACTCAATTCAACCTTTTCAAAATGGCTTGATGATTTATTTTCTATCATTGGAGTTGTTCTTCTTGCAGCAGCAGCAACAACAACATCCGAAAGTTGCGCTCGAGCTCCATGAAGCTTGGAAGTCTCCAACATGCGGCCTCCGTCTTCATCCTAAACGATGGCGAGAAGCATGAGAAAGAAACAGAAACAGAGTTTGTGGACATCGAGTTAGGGCCACGTAACCTTAAACAATTTTCCTTATACTTTCATATCCTTAAAGTAGACAACTTCCGTGGCAATCTGATATCTTCCTGATTTACACGCCAGAAAGTGTCGAATCCTGCAAAGAGAAAGAAAAGAAAAAGGTGTGCAATAGCTCCAAAAAGAAAACATAAGTGAAGAATCCAAACCCTATTATAAGAAAGGAGATGGGATGGAAGGACTTGCATTACATTTTCATGGCACGCGTGTGTACAAATTATTATTAATATCTGTCGTGAAACATTTTAGTGGGGTTTCCATTATGTGTAATCTAGTTCCTGTTGACTACTACGTATCTCTTAGTTACGTCAAGTTATTGCTTGTAGGCCTTGCAAAGTGTCATAATCTAATCTAACATCCACTGTTCAAAATAGTATAACTTCTGTAGTACACATGCTACTAAACGCCCCGATGTTGATTCGAAAAGGGCATCTAGCATTGGACTTGCATCAATCAATTAATGGAAAATGGGCTAAATCGATCCATTAGTTTGATTATAGCCGGCGCGATGTTAGTTGGGCTGGACCTAAAATGGGCCCACTGCAATAACATCAAGAGAATCTAAAACTCCCATTTATTAAGATTTGTTAATATAAAAGGATCATGACTACGAGCATCTTCAGTGTAAACCTATTATCTACTGTAAAACAGTGCCGTATGATCTCACCCACGTGACTCTCTTCTATTCATAGCAAAACACTAGCAATTAATTAACATAAAGACCAACCCAAAGCATTTAAATTAATCGCAATCTAAGCATTTAAATTAATCGCAATCTCTGCTTTGATCCATACCCATCAAATCCAAAAGAGCGGAGAAGCGACCAAATCCCCATCGCGTGGCGTGCAACGGCGACGTTGGGACCAAAGTATCTGAGCCAGTAAAGAAAGTGAGTGGGATCCACGCACACTTTTGGGGGTACCTCAATGCGTCATACCTAACCCCACATGCAACCCTTTATCCTATAAGATTGCGACACAACAGCTAATGAGGTTACCAGACTAGGACAATATCGTACGCGGTTTCATTTGATTTCACGCGGAAAGAATAAATTAAAGACAGTGTACATTATTTGCGGTATCTTTTTTCGCAGGCAATTAAAGTTCATGACAACACTAGCCTACAAATGCGGTGGTCAGCGAGTTGGTTTGCGGTTTTGAGTTTTGATATGCGTTGGTGTCTTGGAGCTAAGGTTCCCTTGTCTTACAGCTTTCCTTTCTCAAAGGAGAAATACAAGTTGGTAACTACGAGGTCGGCTAAGGTCTTTGTTCGCTTTATCAAGATTAAAGAAGAATAACAAGGGTTTCTCTAGGACAGCGGAATAAAACTTGGTTGAACATTTTGTTTTGTGTCCTTTCTTCTTTCTTCTTTTCCAGAACTAGTCTACTGTAGTGGTTTTTGGAGGGTGAACGTGTTGGAGGAGGTAAGGTTTGAGGTTTAGGTATATTCTGTTTTTTGCTATAAGAAGATAGAAGACAGAAGAAGAAACAAGAAATCTGGGATATTGAAGTTGGGGTGATGGAGCAATATTTAAATGAGAACTTTGGGGATGTGAAGCCAAAGAACTCATCAGAGGAGGCGTTGCAGAGATGGAGAAATCTCTGTTGGTTGGTCAAGAATCCTAAACGTCGCTTCCGTTTCACTGCTAATCTTTCCAAACGTTTTGAGGCTCAGGCCCTTCGTCGCTCCAATTTGGTCTCTCTCTCTCTCTCTTTCTGTTCTACTTAGATCTTCTGTTTATGCTCTGTTGGAACAAACGTACTAAATCAGGATGCATAGACATATCGAATAAACAACTTTTTTAATCGACTTTCTTCATTTGTTAAGACCGAGTTTTCGATTACTAGATGTGTATTGCTTTTGCATGACGTTGGTTGCCGCTTCTGAAGTTGCAAGTTTTAGTTTCCCAACCATCAAGATTCTTCATCAGTGGATTTCTAATATGCCTGTGAATGTTGAAGGGTGTAAAGATTTGAGATGGACTGTGGTTGCCTATTTGGAAATACTGATATGTATGTGGATTTATTAGTATAGTAGATGGTTCTCCAATGGTGAGGGCCGACTCTTCTTTTGTTGAAGATGGCCCTCATGAAGTTCAGACACAATTTCTTTGACTGCATTGTTACTTACCGTGATGTGGGTGACAGATTAAGATAAATAGTGGGGTAGGCCTGAATGTGCTCAGAACATAATAAAGATTATGTTGGAAATGACCCAGATATAATTTTCATGTCTCAACATATTTTTTCCTGACCTTTCTTTAAAAAATTTTCCATTGCAGGAGAACCTTAGACTTGCTATTTTAGTTACAAAGGCTGCACTCCAATTTATCCAAGGTAAACTAAAATCGTTAGTGTCATATTGAAGTTCTATTTTCTATTTTGACTTTTCCCCTGCATGTCTATAGGTAGCGACTACAACTTACCCGAGGAGGTCAAGGCAGCTGGTTTTGAAATATGTGCTGAAGAATTGGGATCCATTGTTGAACGATATGATCTTAAGAAACTGAGAATCCATGGTGGGGTTAAGGGTATCTCTGAAAAGCTCTGCACATCACTCACTGATGGTATTTTTACTTCTGAGAATTTACTGAATAAAAGGAAAGAAATTTATGGAATTAATAAATTCACTGAGAGTCCGCCTCGGGGCTTCTTGATTTTTTTATGGGAAGCCCTACAAGACACCACTCTCATGATACTTGGTATTTGTGCCTTTGTGTCCCTTGTTGTTGGGATTATGATGGAAGGCTGGCCTAAAGGTGCGCATGATGGACTTGGAATTGTTGCAAGTATTCTGCTTGTTGTCTTTGTCACTGCCACGAGTGATTATAGGCAATCTCTGCAGTTCAGAGATTTAGACAGGGAGAAGAAAAAGATAACAGTGCAAGCTACCAGGAATGGTTTGAGACAGAAGATCTCGATATATGATTTACTTCCAGGAGACGTTGTGCATCTCTCTATTGGAGATCAGGTTCCAGCTGATGGTCTATTCATTTCAGGCTTTTCAGTTTTAATAAATGCATCCAGTTTAACAGGAGAGAGTGAGCCTGTCAATGTGAATGCTGCAAGCCCTTTTCTACTCTCTGGGACCAAGGTTCAGGATGGATCATGCAAAATGCTTGTGACAACTGTTGGAATGCGGACTCAATGGGGTAAATTAATGGCTACTCTTAGTGAAGGAGGAGATGACGAGACCCCATTGCAGGTGAAATTGAATGGAGTGGCTAACATCATAGGGAAGATAGGCTTATTTTTTGCTGTAGTAACATTTTCCGTCCTGGTGCAAGGACTATTTGCTCGCAAGCTCCAAGAAGGAACTCACTGGACATGGTCTGGAGATGATGCTAGGGAAATGTTGGAATATTTTGCTGTTGCTGTTACAATTGTTGTTGTTGCAGTTCCTGAGGGACTGCCTTTAGCTGTAACCTTGAGTCTCGCTTTTGCCATGAAAAAAATGATGAAAGACATGGCACTTGTCCGCCATCTTGCTGCTTGTGAGACAATGGGGTCTGCCACGACCATTTGTAGTGACAAAACCGGTACACTAACCACTAACCACATGACTGTTGTAAAAACATGCATTTGTGGAGAAGTCAAGGAAGTAAGCACATCTAAGAGCTCTGCAATTCCTGATTCAGCTCTAACAATTCTACTTGAATCATTATTTACCAACACTGGAGGGGAAGTTGTCATTAATAAGGACAACAAAACTGAGATACTTGGAACTCCCACAGAAGCTGCTCTTCTAGAGTTTGGGCTTCAACTGGGCGGAAATTTCCAGGAAGAGCGACAAAAATCAGAAATTGTCAAGGTTGAACCATTCAATTCTACCAAAAAACGAATGGGGGTAGTTCTAAAACTTCCAGGTGGAGGTTTTAGGGTGCATTCTAAGGGTGCTTCTGAGATAATTTTAGCCGCATGTGACAAATTTATCAACTCAAAAGGCGAGATTGTTCCCCTCGAGGAATCATCAATCAAGCATTTGAAGGATACTATTGAGCAGTTTGCTAGTGAAGCTCTTCGAACACTTTGCATTGCATTCATGGACGTTGGAACTGATTTCTTTGCTGATAGTGCAATTCCGCATAAAGGGTACACTTGTATAGGTATTGTTGGCATCAAGGATCCAGTACGCCCTGGTGTCAAGGAATCTGTTGCAATCTGTAGATCAGCTGGTATTATTGTCAGGATGGTCACTGGAGACAACATAACCACTGCAAAGGCCATTGCCAGAGAATGTGGAATATTGACAGACAAGGGCATAGCAATTGAAGGACCTGATTTCCGGGAAAAGAGTGATGAGGAGTTGCGAGAACTTGTTCCCAAACTCCAGGTCAGTTAATGTTCCATTGCATTGTGTTGGGATAACATAGGATGCTGTTGCTAGGTATCTTTTCATATTATAAGATCTAAGCATGTGATTTTTGTGGTATGCCAATTTATTCATTTGTTTGATGAGAGAGTTCCCCAGTTGTCCTTGAATTGATTTCTATGGAAAGGTACAACATGCTTCTGACCTTTTTGTTGTGGTGTCCTCCATTTAACTTCTGTTAGAGGCCTTGTGACTCGAGCTCCTTTATGCAAAATTCTTAAACATGGTTTGTCATAAAAATGGTTTGTTCTTTTAACTTCTAAGAAATGCATGTCGAATATCCTTTTCGACGCCAAAGTTGTAAGACAAGATTTGCTTATGATTTTTAATTAAAGTTTCTGCATTAACATCAATAATTAAGTTAAAATTTCCAACATTTTTCTTCTCCAAAACATTATAAGTTCAATTCTTCAAAAGATGAGGAATTCCATTTTTTATAATTGTCTAAGATTTGGCTCCGTTTGATTTGTTCATGACTTTCAAATGGTGGAAATGGTATTTGGTTTTTGCAAAAATGTGTAGGTAATGGCTCGATCATCACCAATGGATAAGCATACCCTTGTGAAACACCTACGTTCAACATTTGGTGAAGTTGTTGCAGTAACTGGTGATGGTACAAATGATGCTCCAGCACTTCATGAAGCAGATATTGGGCTTGCAATGGGAATTGCTGGAACCGAGGTTTGTTGCACCTAATCTATATGTGTTTCTGGCCACATTGTTTCAGACAAGGGACTGTTGAGAAGAGCAACATTATAGTAGTTTACACAACTATTTATTTTACTCATAAGCAGTGCATTTCCATAATAGCACAAGCATTGGCATATTATTCTTTAACATGTAGCTTAAGAAGTGCCTATTGGCACAGTAGTGTTCCAACCTTGTGGTGGTTTTGAAAGCATGTTCTTGGTTTTGCAGGTGGCCAAAGAGAGTGCCGATGTCATAATTCTAGATGATAACTTCTCCACAATTGCAACTGTGGCTAAATGGGGACGATCAGTTTATATAAACATCCAGAAGTTTGTTCAGTTCCAACTGACAGTCAATGTGGTAGCCCTGGTTGTCAACTTTTCTTCTGCCTGTTTGACAGGTAAGTCGAGCTTGAGTTCATGTTTTCATTTCCTATCATGGCTTGTCCTATTTTCAGGTTGTGACCTGTTTCTCATCTGTTTCTGGCACAACATTCTCCCAGGAAATGCTCCCCTGACAGCTGTTCAACTTCTGTGGGTCAACATGATCATGGACACTCTAGGAGCATTGGCATTGGCCACAGAACCTCCTAATGATGATTTGATGAAGAGATCCCCTGTTGGTAGGAAAGGGAACTTCATCAGTAATATCATGTGGAGGAATATTCTTGGTCAGTCTTTGTATCAATTTGTAATCATATGGTATCTTCAGACGAGAGGAAAGGCAGTCTTTAATCTTGATGGCCCAGATTCCGACTTGATTCTAAACACCCTCATTTTCAACTCATTCGTCTTCTGTCAGGTGACATCTTCTCTTTCCCATTTGCTATTACCTAGTTTTAAGTGAAAAGGATATGCTAGATATTTTGATCATCAGAATATTACATGATTCCTAGTGCTTTTGTGAGGTCAATTTGTCCGGGACATCAGAGAATATTATAAATTATTCTAGGAGTATGATATTAGCTTTATACACTAACAAATAATTCATGAAAGCAATTATTTGTGGATTTTTGCCTGTTTATGTGGGTTCTATAGCTGACTCTAAACTTGTCATCCTCATGCTTCAGGTTTTTAACGAGATAAGCTCCAGAGAGATGGAAAAGATTAATGTGTTCGAAGGAATATTGAAGAATTATGTGTTTGTGGCCGTACTTACTTGCACTGCCATCTTTCAGATTATAATTGTTGAGTTCCTCGGTGCATTTGCAAACACAACTCCTCTCAGTTTGAAGCAATGGTTTGTTAGCATCTTCCTTGGCTTCGTTGGCATGCCTATTGCAGCTGTTCTAAAGATGATTCCTGTGGGATCAAACTGAAGCCTTTTGCGAAAGTAACAGGTGCATGCTTACTGGTGCATTTCCCACCCACGAGTGTGTGAATGAGTTATTCTATGGAAGTTTCTGACCATGAAAATTGTTTGAACTACTGGCAACTTGAGGGTTAAGATGGCTTCAAATAGTGATAGATGAAATGATGACTAGAAGTAGAAGATTCTTCAAAACTTTGACATTTAACTTGTAATTTTCGTTTGGAATATAGGTTTGAAAACTGAGACAGGTAGTTTGATATTGATTTTTTTTTTCTTTTTGTTCTTCCAAATTTCTAATGCTGTAGCAATAACTTTAGCATGGGAATGGGATATGTGCAAAAACTTTGTGTTGGCCGTTTAAATTTGCTGAAGGGTGAAAAATGCCACCTGAAAAAGAATGGATGAGAGATGATATATGAAATATACTTAGCAAGACTTAGCCCGAACCTTTTTGTTGGATTCTCACTAATAAAGCTAATATGCTTAGATTCAAGTTTTAGTCTCTCTCCCCGCGCTTTCATGCTGAGGTTTAGTGCTCAACCATAAAAAGTAAACATCTTTTCTGCACTTTAAATTGGCTCCCCCGAGCCACTGCTGCCGGGAGAAAATGTGTATGGTTGCATTGAACTGTAAGACTTCTGTGTCAGCTTCATTTGATGCTAAATTTTACCATATTGACTGTATGGGAAACAAAGGCTTTAGTACATTTTTCTTACAGCTACCCACTTGGATGGTTGCGTTTCAGGGTCACAATAAGCCCCAGTTAAAGCTTCAAAAGGTTGTCTACTTATTATCGTACGTCAAAAACGGAAAGGAAGAACGCCTGGAAGCCAATTTGCTGGGGTAAGCCTTTGTAGGGGATTCTTTTACTTTGTTTACTGTCAGACCTCTTTTAGGCTTTTCTTCAGTAGCTCATCGACGACCATTTCACGTGGCTGTTCCTTAACAATTTCTGGGTTAAGAAAATACCAAAAGGAGAGCTACTTCCCATTTTCTTTTTCCTTTTCGGAGAAACGACCCAACTAACACTAGGCTAGGGGGCCGAGCCTAAAGTCAATCACGGTAACATGTATATAGAAAATATAACAGAGAATTTGTTATTGAGAGAACAACCGTTTCTCACTCTATCAATTGTATTATCTCTAACTAAGCACAAAAAGAAGCTTAAATAAAATTATGTACAAAAAGAAAAGTTATAGTTACTCAGTTGACAAACTAACTATTCGTAGACAGTAAGCTAACTACATCCGTCTGAAACAATTAATCATTTACGGTAACTACTATAGTAAATACAGAGAATCTTCACATCTCTCCCTCAAGTTGGACTTTGAAAGAAATCAATCAAAGCCAACTTGGACAGCAAACGATGAAACACCGGCGAAGGAAGAGGCTTGGTAAAGATGTCTGCAATTTGTAGAGACGAAGTCACATGAACCGGAGAAATGAAACCCTGTTTGTGCTGATTGAGAATAACATGACAATCAATGTCAAGGTGTTTCGTGTGTTCATGGAACACAGGATTACAGGTGATGTGAATGGTGGATTTACTGTCACAGTGAAAAGAAATCGGAAGAGAAACCGGACTGCAACTCGCACATAGTTGAAGCCATTGCTTTGTATTCTGTCCCGACAGAGCTGCGAGAAACGGTAGTTTGGTGTTTGGTCTTCCAAGAGATCGGACTATTGCCCAAAAAGATACATAAATCGATTAACGATTTTCTGGTTGTAACACAAGAAGCCCAATCAACGTCCGAATAAGCGCTTAAAGATAAATTCGAAGACGCAGAAAAATGAAGACCTAAAGACGGATTATTTGTTTAGATATTTCAGAACATAAATGGCGTGTTGAAGATGAACCTCTCTTGGAGCCTGTAAAAATTGGCTGAATTGCTGTACACAATAAGTGATATCCGGTCTAGAGAATCCTAAATACAACAATCTGCCAACAATGAGGCGATACTCCTGAGGATTTGCCAACAAAGGACTGCTATCACT
>JANKYF010000006.1:9559845-9573700 GCA_029829435.1 Erythroxylum hondense | reverse complement strand
CGGTAACTACTATAGTAAATACAAAGAATCTTCACATCTCTCCCTCAAGTTTGACTTTGAAAGAAATCAATCAAAGCCAACTTGGACAGCAAACGATGAAACACCGGCGAAGGAATAGGCTTGGTAAAGATGTCCGCAATTTGTAGAGACGAAGTCACATGAACCGGAGAAATGAAACCTTGTTTGTACTGATTGCGAATAACATGGCAATCAATGTCAAGGTGTTTCGTGCGTTCATGGAACACAGGATTATAGGTGATGTGAATGGCGGATTTACCGTCACAGTGAAAAGAAATCGGAAGAGAAATCGGAACCTGCAAATCAGTAAGCAAATAGCTAATCCACTGCAACTCGCACACAATCGAAGCCATTGCTCTGTATTCTGCCCCGACAGAGTTGCGAGAAACGGTAGTTTGGTGTTTGGTCTTCCAAGAGATCGGACTATTGCCCAAAAAGATACAGAAACCGGTTAACGATTTTCTGGTTGTAACACAAGAAGCCCAATCAACGTCCGAATAAGCGCTTAAAGATAAATCTGAAGACGCAGAAAAATGGAGACCTAAAGACGGATTATTTTTTTAGATATTTCAGAACATAAATGGCGTGTTGAAGATGAACCTCTCTTGGAGCCTGTAAAAATTGGCTGAGTTGCTGTACACAATAAGTGATATCCGGTCTAGAGAATCCTAAATACAACAACCGGCCAACGATGCGGCGATACTCCTGAGGATTTGCCAACAAAGGACTGTTATCACTCTGCAAATCACCACCCTTCGGAAAGGGTACACGCTTAGGCTTAGAGCCAAGCAAACCCGTATCTGTCAACAAGTCTAACACATACTTCCTTTGATTAAGAAAGATACCAGTATGATCACGAATGAGTTCTAAACCAAGGAAATACTTAGCTTCTCCTAAGTCCTTAATAGTGAAATTCTCATGAAGTGCGGATTTTAATCGAGTAACAATAGCAGCAGAATTGCCACTGATAAGGAGGTCATCCACATACACCAAAAGCATTAAGAAACAATCTTCCTTGGAAAACACAAACAAACAGGTGTCATACATACTCTGCTGAAAACCAAAGTTGAGACGAAAACCTATGAGCTCGGTGTTCCACTGGCGAGACGCTTGTTTAAGCCCGTATAAAGATCTCACAAGCTTACAAACTTGTCCTTCATGTGCCTTGGTATAACCTTCCGGTGGCACCATGTAAACGTCTTCATCAAGATATCCATGCAAAAAAGTGTTGTTGATGTCCAATTGGTGTAAAAACCATCCTCTGGCTGCAACAATAGCCAGAAAAATTCGCACAGTCACAACCTTTGCCACTGGTGAAAAACTGTCATTATAATCTTTACCATAAACTTGATTATAGCCCTTAGCTACTAGACACGCTTTGTACCTGTCTATCGTTCCATTCGGTTTATATTTCAACTTGAAAACCCACTTGCTCCCAATAGCAGTCTTTCCTGTCGGTAACGTAGTGAGCTCCCAGGTATGATTATTTTCCAACGCCTGTAATTCTGAATTCATAGCCCAAACCCAATTTTCATCTTGATATGCCTCTCGAAAATTCCTAGGTTCCTTCGCTTCAGTCACATGACAAAGGAAGTCTGCAATATCTGCAGATAATCTGGTATGAGCAAAGAAAGGAAACGTGTGGGGCAGATGAGGGGAAGTATGTGTTTTGGCGCCTTGTGTCGAATTCACCACATAGTCAGACATCCATGATGGTACCCTTCTTGCACGACAGCTCCTACGATTTGCAGAAAGTGGAGATGAGTAATGTGCCACAGTTGGAATCACATCTGGTACGGGATGTGCTACACGAAGCTCTTCAAGGTCACCTGCCACCGGATTGTCATCAAAATGAGGAACACGTTGTTGATCTGCAACATCTTCACTCAAGATAGGTAATGATGGTATAGGTGTGTCAGTAGTATCAATGAATTGATGACCTGCACAAGGAAACAAATTCTCATGGAAAGTAGCATCCCTAGAGATGAACACTTTTCCTGTGTCAATATCATAAACTTTGTAACCCTTCATGCCTGCAACATAGCCTAGAAAAATACCCTTGGAAGCTCTAATTGCAAACTTATCCTTATGAGGCTTTGTATCCGTAGCGTAACATAAACAACCAAAAACCCGCAAGTTATCAAGATTAGGTGATTTCTCAAATAAAACTTCATAGGGAGTTTTCCAGTTCAAAGTAGCAGTAGGTAGTTTATTGATTAAGTAAGTAGCTTGGAGAATAGCTTCACCCCAAAACTTAGTGGACATGTGTGCTTGATGTAATAAAGCCGTGCCACTTGAAGTAGATGGCAATGCTTTCTTTCTACTCTATCATTCTGTTGTGGGGAATAGACACAAGACCGTTGATGTAGTATAACATGATCAAGAAAAACTTGTTGAAAATTATATCCAACGAACTCACCCCCATTATATGTTCGGACCACCTTAACCACACAATTATACTGAGTTTGCACCATGGGAAAGAATTAACGTAAAATAGAACTAACTTGGTCTTTATGTTGCATCAGAAAAGTCCATGTAATGTGACTGCAATCTTCTACAATGGTGAGGAAATAAAAAGCCCCCGTTAAAGATGACCTTTTATACGGACCCCAAACATCAACATGAGGTAATTCGAAAATTTTGTCACTATGACTGTCACTCACAGGAAATGGCAGGCGAGACTGTTTAACCTTTGCACATATATCACAAACAATAGCTGAATCACACAATTTTTTATTAACAAAAGGCAGTTTCTGTACAATGTCAAAGGAGGGGTGCCCCAACCTTTGATGCCACAATATAGTGGAATCATTATCATGAACCCTATCTACACATTTCACAACCTTATTCAAACAACCATCATCAACATGATCTTCATCTCGACGTAAAGAAACAGAAGTAGTGGTCATCACATTTGCATGGAAAGACTCTGCTGTAAGATAATACAGATGACCAATAGCCCTGCCCACAGCCAAGATACTCTTACATTTCTGGTCCTGTAAAACACAGAAGGATGGATAAAAGGTGAAAACTCCAACTTCATGTTGCAAGATTCGGCTCACAGATAACAAATTATACTTGAAGCTTGGAACATAAAAAACATGCGGCAAAACAACATCCTTGCTAAGCCTTATCTCTCCTACAATATTAACTTTCTTGATCGATCCATCTGGTAAACTAACTGTAGATGCCCTCTTCATCGGACCTAGCTTATTAAACAAACACGCATTGCCTGAAATATGTATGCTAGCCCCAGTATCCACTATCCAACATGAGGTCTGAATAGCTTGATGTCCTATTTTTGTCTCAAGAGCAGAAATATTACCTGCAAATTTTGCACCAAAGTTCACTTTCTCCATGGTCGATACTTGCGTTTGTTCTTTCATCAATTTTGACAATTTCTGTTGAATAATCGCCCTCATACTTAATCCACCAGTATCATCTTCACTGTCCTCCAACGACGTCTCTGCCAAGTTAACCTTGCCTACTTTCCCACCAGATTTTTTCTGTTGATTTTTGAGGTCGATATACCACTCGGGATAGCCATGTAACTTAAAACAGGTATCCTTAGTATGTCCATCCATTTTGCAAAGTGAACATTTCTTATCCTCTTTATTGGCTTTCCAGTCCTTTTTCTTTCCATTTCCTTTTCCCGAATTAGAAGTCTTTATTGGACCAGAGCCAACCATAAGTGCATTCCCTTCTGTAGCCTCCCCAAAAGAATCCACAACCTGCTTTTGTCTCTCCACATTCATCAGCATAGAATACACTTTGTCGATATTAGGATAAGAATCCATCATAAGAATCTGGTTCTTGACATGACTATAAGAGTCATTCTGTCCCATTAAGAATTGAATAATTTTTGCATTATCATTAAGTTTCATGATCTTACCAGAAACATCACAAGTACAACATCCACAGATACATTGTGGAACAGGTACGATACATTGCAGTTCATCCCACAATTTGCATAGCTTCGTGAAATACATGGAAAGACTAGAGTTACCTTGTGAAATACTGCCAATTTCTCGTCAGATTTGATACTCTTGAGGGCCTGTAGAATCACCAAAACGATTTGCGAGCTTATCCCATAGGTCCTTAGCAGAAGACACGTAAAGAAACGCATCATGCAAATCTTTAGTCAGCGAGTTTAGAATCCAAGATTCCACCATGGCATTGGCACTCATAATCTCCTCGTAATCTGCCGCATCCTCAGTTGGAATCTGAATCTTGCCAGTTATATAATCGAGTTTGTGTTTAGCTGCTAGAGCTTTCTTCATAGACGTGCTCCATATTCTGTAGTTGAGTCCATTTAGGGGAGTAGTGACGAGACTAACACCCGGATTATCAGTATCTTTCTTTGTTGTCCTCTTGCCACTTTAATTCTTGAAAATCGCACTCCGATTCAAGGTCCGATGTCTCAGATCTATTTCTCGAAACGGTTACTACCGTGGCTCTGATACCATATAGAAAATATAACAGAGAATTTGTTAGTGAGAGAACAACCGTTTCTCACTCTATCAATTGTATTATCTCTAACTAAGCTAAAAAAGAAGCTTAAATAAAATTATGTACAAAAAGAAAAGTTATAGTTACTCAGTTGACAAACTAACTATTCGTAAATAGTAAGCTAACTACATCCGTCTGAAACAATTAATCATCTACGGTAACTACTATAGTAAATACAGAGAATCTTCACAATGTAAGACCTCTGAATAATGAAACAAGTATAGAATGACCTTGTTAGGTTAACCAAAACATGTGATATGTGTCAAGATTCGATTTAAGAAGCGTATATTTTATCCAGACAATTTCCTACTATAATTACTAAGAGGCAAAATGGTCATTTTTCCCATTTCGAAGGACACCTTTATGCACATACCCAAAACCACCTTGACCGAGGAGATTTGCATTTGAGAAGCCATCTGTTGCCATCGCTAATTCCTCATAAGTAAATGTACTCTTTGAGAAACCCAAAGCAATTCCTGGAGAAGTTGGGGGAAGTGGGTATTCAGACCCTGAATAATTGGAACCGGAGCCATCGTTGCTGCTCACGAAAGGTGGTGGAGGTGGTGGTTGTGTAGACGGGTACCATTCAGGAGGATTTTGCGGTCTCAATGCAAGCAACTGGTGGTCAGGGAATGAGCTTTGGCATTGCTGATATCACATCAAGACGTGAAGGAGCATTTTGTTGCTAATACTGTTGATGCTGTCAGCCACCACCAACATATGGGTCATCTGACACTCAAGCAGATAACAATTTGCTAGAAAGTGAGCAGCTAAGTTGAAATCCACATTAGCAATCAGAAGGGAGCATGTAACTCAACAAAGTCAAAAAATCAAGTTTCAATCCACATGCAGGATCGTTAAAAGTTCAAAAACATTATAGAGTTTACATGTCCTGACTTCACAGTTGAAGCTTATTCTACGTGTTACATACAAACGGAACATAAACTAGAAACACATCCGCCCAAACAATTATTTTCCAAATCTACAATGTTTCTATTTCAACTGCAGTGTGCTCCCATTCAAGTGACCCCACTTTTAATCAATGAAATCCCACCAAAAAAGACAAATCTAAAAAGCCAAAAATCCAATCCTTTGACTATGAAAAATAAAAGGTTATGTAACTACATCGATACATTTAACTAGGTTGCGAAAGATCAAATCATTATTAGAGAGGAGGGAGGTGGAGGCATATAGTAGGCAACTTCATTGTCACGTCTGGGTCTCTTGCAAAAAATACACAAGAAACTCAACACCACCAAAATCGTCACTGCCCCATCAGCTATGCTCACTATTACTTCCTGAGATCATCCTGACAATGAATTTGGCAGCAACGAGGGTGGCGATTGTGGGACCGAAGTTCTATACGACGAGGACAACGGCGGCGACAAAGTTCTAGAATTGGGAGGAGGCAGAGTAGTGTTACAGGTCTTATGGGAGAACCAACCTTAAAAGTTACCTGAAAGGATTGGTTCTCCCACAAGACCTATAATAATGGGTATCAGAGAACTTGGTTTTACCTATTGTTCTTGCTGACTAATAGTTGAGGGGACCAGAGGACAATAATAGCGTCGACTAGAGGAAGCCTTACGCAACCAGATGCAGGAGCTAGAAATGAGGAATGAAAGAAGCATGCAAGAAATGAAAGAATGGATTAGTTAGTTATTTCAGAAGGATGACAATGAAAATGGAACAAGAATAAATGTGGAATAGAGGGGACTAGAGGTTAGAATAGAGATGGTTTTTATGGAGGGCACTACTTCATTCTCACCAGATGTAGCAAAATTGAGTTACTAGTGCTTAAAGGAGATAATTTGTGAACGTGGGTGTTCAAGTGTAAGTGTGAACAGTTTTCATCTTAGACTGCATACCCAAAAAATTGAAAGTGAGCATGTCTACCATGTATCTGGAAGGGGAGATGTTAGCATGATATGAGCTATACATGCGTAACAGATTAACGAGGGAACTGCCAACTTGGGGGGAGTATCTTTCGGCGTTGGAGCAAAAATTTGGAGAAGTGGCTTTTGAAGATCCTATAGGGCAATTAAAGGATTTAAAATAGAAGGGAACAGTGAAAAAATATTGCGTTGAATTTGATATGTTATCTCAATAATTGGTGATGCCTGAACCTTATTTGGTGAGCTTTTTTTTATACAAGGTAAATAGTATATTGCACAAAATTATATGTACATAGATCTTTGGGGCATACCCCGATCAAAAGTGTGAACCACAATCTACATCAAGCTCTTCCAATTCTCCAATACAATCGAACAGGCTATAGTCAAATTACATCATATTCTCCAGTACATCCAAAAAGAGGCTATAACCAAAACATAAATCAAGTTTGCCAATACATATGAGTCATCAAAATGTTATAAGATCCGTGGGGTATAGTTTATATAATATTTTATACACAACTATTTTAATTTTGATAACTACGTCTAGGCTTGTAACAAATGCAAACTTTAGTTGTATGATATTCCTAGTCTTCCATACCATGTATATGGTGCTCATAAATGCAAGTCTAGCATCTTTGCTTATGATAAGTGCTCCGATATAGTCTTTCCGGATCCATTTGATAGCATTTGTTAGCGAGGATATAGTGTGGGTCAATCTTAGCCATGTCTGAGCAGCCTTCCAAACTTTACCTATAAAAACACACTTGAAAAACAAATGGCCAACAGTTTCTATTTCTACATTACATAAGCCACATGTTCTTTCAATCTCCAGAAATTGTAGAATCCTTTGTTAGTAGTCTATTCCAAAGACTTAGCCATGTAATGAAGGAGAATTTTGGAGGTATGTATTGCTTCCATATAAAAGTCATCTATGGTCTCCTTGTATGCTTGACTCGCATTAGTTCATAGATTTTCTATGATGAAGGAGTTCCATTTACACATATATTTCGCATGCCATGGACTACTTCTCTTCGGCATCCTAATTTGTCTACCAACTTATCCCGAATCCATGCCATTTTTTAATAGTGGTGAGTTACAACTGCGGGGTACCCAATCCCCAATTGATATGTCCCTAAAAAATTCTTCATGTATCCACCTTACCCATAGTAAGCTAACTTTAGCGTGAATATTCCACAATACTTTAGCTAACAATGCATTGTTCCATTTCTTACAAATTTTCAATGCTAGACCCCCTTCATCTTTTGGAGTGCATAAATTTTCCCACATCACTTTAAAGTGCTTTCAACCCTATAATAACAGTCTACAAATGGAGGTTAGTCTGTCCAGGATGGTAGTAGGGATAAGGAATGCTTGGAGCCAAAATGAAAGCACTCATTGGATGACAGAGTTTATGAGCTCAATTCTACCAACATATAAAAGGGAATGGCCCTTCCAAGAGTTGAGATAGCCCTCAATAGATTCAATAAGCACTGAAAATTGGGCCACTGAAACTTTCATAGGTGCCAATGGGGTCCCCAAATAATGGATAGGAAACTCCCCTAAGGGATATTCCACCATCTGCCTTAAGGTCTCCCTCTCATATCCATCTACCCCTACTATGTATATACTGGACTTTACCACATTCACCTTCAATCCTGCTACCTTTTCCAATTCAGCTAGTGCACTTACTAGGATGCTTATAGAAGCTTGATCACCTCTAGAAAATAGCATAAGGTCATCCACAAAAGCAAAGTGGGTAATACCGAGAAGTTTGCACTTTGGATGGAAATGGAATTGGGGAGTTGCTGTTCTATTTCTTAACAGCCTTGAGAGATGCTCCAGCCCTAGTAGGAATAATGTGGGTGACATTGGGTCACCTTGTCTTAGCCTCCTTCAGTCTTTGAACATTCCATGCAGTGAGCCATTTATTGAGATCGAGTAGGAAGTGGTTTTCACACATTCCATGACCCAACATATGAATTTGGTAGGAAACCCCAAACTTGTCATCATGTTCTCAAGAAACTCCCATGCAGTCGTATCATAGACTTTTGTAATATCTACTTTTATCATACATTTTGGTGATATCCTCTTCCTTGTCTAACCTCTTACAAGTTCCTAGGCAAGAAATACATTTTCTAGCATTTTTCTCCCTGGTACAAAGGTTGCCTGTGCTAAATCCACTATTTTCCCCACCACCTTCATCATACGCTCATTCAATATTTTAGTGATCACCTTGTAGACAACATTTGGGCAAGCAATAGATCTAAAATCTGTTACTTTTGGTGCAGCAATGGTCTTCGAAATAAGAGTGATGATGGAGTGGTTGATCTGTTTCAACAGTTTGCTAGATGCAAAAAACTCCTTCACTGCTGCTATTACTTCTGGCCCTATCGTTTCCCAATGCTGTTTGAAGAAGGCAAAAGTGTAGCCATCTGGCCCCAGGGCTTTGTCATCTCCTATGTCAAACATGACCCTCTTAATTTCCTCGTCACAGATTGGAGCATCCAATGTTCCCCATGCTTGCTCGTCCAGGACCATTCCATTCCTAATAACATCTACATCTAGACTGTGCAGAGCTGATGCTGTTCCTAAGAGGTCCTGGTAAAATTTCAAGCAGCAACTTATGATATGAGCAATTTGTTATGTTTCCCTCTTTTCCTCACTACTTCATGGAAGTATTTATTGATTTTATCAGCCTATATAAGATGTGTTCATTTGGCTTTTTGTTGGAAAAACATTCTTTCTGTTTCTAGTAGGAAATCGGCATGCTTCCTTTTAGTCTTTACCTCTTGGTTCAATTCAAGGTCATCAGGCATGTTTAGGGACACCTTATAAGTTGTTTTAAAAGTGTTTTGTGCATTCCTAACCTTGGCAGAAATATTCCCATATGCCTCGGAGTTCAGAGATTTCAGAGAGTATTTTAGCTCCTTTAGTTTCCTACATAGGGCAAATTGGGTTGTTCCCTCCCCTATCCTCTCCCATCTATTGTTTATAATGTCCTATATCTGAGGATGTTTCAGTCATCTATTGAAGAACTTGAAGGGTTTCTTACTTAGCTGTCCTATTCGTTTGATGTCCACAAGTACTGGGCAGTGATCAGATTCTGCCCTCATTTCCGGGAAGTTTGCAAGGCAATAATACCCCAAAGAGTCCTATGCTTGGTTCAAAAGTATTCTATCAAGTTTAGTACATAATTGGTTTTTGTTGCAACTGTAAAATTCCCCCTACTTGGAGCATCCTCCAATCCTAATGTCAATTTGAAATCCAATGGATCTTTAAGTAAGTAGATTGAAGGGGGCTGACATCCTAGTCCCTCTCTTGCTGCATAAACACAATTAAAATCACCCAATATTGTCCAAGGTCTCACTGGATCCATATTTACTCCCTTTTGTTTCTGCCAAAGCTCCTTTCTTTTGGTGATACTATATAGACCATATACAAATGAGATTGAATAGGTGAGCTGTGATTGAATAGGTGAGCTGTGACTATATTGAATTCTAGCATGAATGTACTAGTCTCCAATCTCCAAAACCTGGCATTTATAGAAAGTGGGATCCCATATAATACACATTCTACCTCTAAGGATAGAACCAAAGTTATGACAACATTCCCGTCCTACAAATCTATTTCTCATCATCTTATTCAGGCTATCGATAGATAATTTAGTTTCTAGTAAACAAGAAAACTTACAATTATGTTGTCTCATGATGTTGACAACACTATGATGTCTCGAGGCCTTGTTTAGGCCTCGAACATTCCATGAAAATAACTTCATTTTTCAGCTAGGGGAGCCCTCCCCCTCCTGTTCTCCTTGGATCTTCACTGTTAATTCTACGTACTTCCTCCCTATTACTGCCCACCTGCTTGGTATTCCTTTTCACACTTCTTACCCTATTTGTTTGTGTTATGACTGCCTTTCCCTTGTTTAGATTCCTATAATTTTGTACTTTCTGCAATGCCCCCTCATTCCCATTTCTGGAGACCATCCGAGATTGACCCTTTTGTTCCCTTAATTCAATGATCTCTTCCTTATTTCCCCTTCCATCAATACAAGTTTCCTTTTGCAATTGCTGATCTCCCTCTTTGGTAGGAATTTCTTCTTGGTCCTCACTCTCTTGAGCTTTAGATATTTCAGGTATACCCCCTTCCATTTCCTGATTTGATTGATTCCTCTCACTTTCTTCCCCACCCGTTTCATTCTCTTTTGTAGTTGTAGTATCCCTCTTCTGTTTCTTCTTGTTTTTCCTCTTGCAATGAAAGGGGTTGTGTCCAAATTTCTTATAGTGGGAGGAATAATTAAGGAAAGCCTCATAGAGTACCAATTGAGTGTATTTTAAACCTCTTGGAATTTTCACTTCGAAATTTGTTACAAATATTTTGGATACATCAACTTTAACTAGTATTCTTGCATAGCCTATTTGGGACTTGTTGCTGGTGATCTTGTCTGTGCATAAAGGCTTTCCAATTTGAGAACCAAACTTAGAGAGCCCTCTTTCATTCCACAATTCCAGTGGTATATGATAACTTGCAATTTTGTCATGTTAACTCTTTGTGTTTTATGTTCTTTTGATAAGCTGTTGTGATGTTTTACTTGTGTTTTTATGGTAATTTGTGTCGTTGTATGTTCTAGGTGACGAAATACAAAGTGACGTAATTTAGAGTGAAATTGGCTAATCTGGAACTTCTAATTGATTAGCTACAGCAACAGAGAAGAGTGAGGACTTGAATCAGCAAATTAAACAGGAACAGACTCAGCTAAGAGAAGCATTTGGTGCAAAAGCAAGGAGCAGTGGAGACATTTTAGTCATTAATTAGCTACAGCAGCCAAGTGGGAGGCGTCGAAAAATCAACTAGGAAAGGAGAGCAATAGGTGGCGTCATTTGAAGGAGACAACGCAACAGTGCAGTGTGGAGGATTTTTAAGGTTGCGAATTAAATTGTCAATGAGCAGTCCAACAACCTAAGGGATTAGAGGAATTAAGGAAGGCAGAAACGGAGAAATGCGTAAGTGACGCAACATCAACACGCCAGGGAGGAGCCGAGGGTTTTAAGTGGAGAGTGACATTTATTTGTCACATCACACTACAGCAAGAGGAACAGCAAATTAAAATGGCAAGGAACAAGGCTGCGGCAATAAATCAATGGACAGTGGAGAGAAAGTGGTGTCGTTTATAGGACAGCAAAAACATTAAATCAAGGCAGCAGGCAAACGCACAAAAGGCAAATTAAATTGTCAACATCAGGCCACAGTGGAGGGGAATAGAGAGTACGCAGCGTAAGCAATAAATCAATTATCAAGCCACAAAGGAGAGGAACGACATCGCACAAGCAAGGATCAGAAGGTCATCTTTAAATCAAAAGCCCAGTGGACACTCCAGGCGGCAGCAGTCAGAAATAAAACAAGAACAACACGCAGACTTTAAATTGTTTTAATTGAAGACACAGCACAAGGAATGAGAGTCGGCCCAAGCATTAACGCAGAGGATGAACGTAAGTGACAGACATTAAATGGGCAGAGAAATTATTCAATAAGGAGCCAACGCATCGTTTTGGAGAGAACAAGCAAGGAGCAAAGGAATTAAGAGGGCTTGACAAGTGACCTTTATTGGTCACGTCGAGCTACAGTGAATGTCAATAAGAGACAGAAGACTGAGGATAAAACGCAAAAGGCAACAGCAGGGAAGCATGGAGAAAAACAGTCGGTGGAGGCAGAAACGCAAGTTGAGCAAGAGGAGACCACCAACGTCACAAAGAAGAAAGCAAGTAGCCAGATGGGTTTTTGGAGGGAAGAACGTAAAAGCCACTAGGAATCACCAAAAGAGAGGCGTGACCCACGCAAAAACAAGAAGGATTGGAGCAGCTGGTGGACAAGGGGCGTGAACAACGTCAGAGAGGAGGCTCCACCAACATGACTCCAGCAGAAATTTTGAACCCACCACACATGACACTTACAACGAAAAAAAAAGGAAAATAATGCAAATGGGATGAGCAGGTGATATGAAGACAAGCAGTGTGAAGAGGAAGGAGAGTGTGCGTTACATAGGGGTGAGTTTCGTGAACTGACAAGTGTGTGAAAGAGAGCTGAGAATGTGCGTGGACTGGAAGAAAATAGAAGAGAGCTGAAGGTGTGTGCGTGAAGTGTGGGAACAAGTGAGTGAACTGAAGATTGGTGAGAGTTTGTGCGTGAAAGGGAGTGATGAAGAGCTAAGCGTGAACCGTTGGGTGAGTGAGCAGAGCCGTGCGTTAACTGGAGAGGAGAGGAATTAAGGGTTTTAAACATTTGACAAGTGACCCTTATTGGTCTTGTCAAGGAATAGTGAGGAGAAGCTACAGTAGAGGGAAGAAAAAAATCACAAGCACAGCTAGAGGGTGAAGGTGCAGCAGGCGTAAGTGAAGCAGGAGTGTGGCTCGGCTAGCTTGCGTGCTGGCGTGGAAGCTTGGCTTGGTTGCTGCTCAGCTTGCGTGAGGAGAGGAGATTGGCGCAGACATTTGAAGAAGCAGAACTGGGTGTGGGCAATAAACCTTGTCCTCAAGGTTTATTCGTCAAATCAAGGAATAGTGCAGCATAGTGGGCATCACTTGAGTAGAACGTGAACTAGGATTTCAAAGAAGGTTTAATTTCAATTTTAATTTGTCAATTTCAGCTTTATTTGATAGAGACTAGTATTATGTGTGGCTAATTTTTAATCTAGACAAGGTACTTTATGCTTGATGCATGTAGTTCGTGAGACTCCTATGGTTTAATTGTTTTCGTTTATTTCTTATGTTTATTTAATCTCTGCACCATTTATTATTGTTGAGTTTGTTTATTAATGAGGCCTGTTAATTGATTGACTTGATGATAAATTGCCGAATATATTAGTTAATCCGTGATTGCTGTCTATCGAGTGGCGAATTAATTTCAATTAAGAAATTATTGAGATTAAATAATTTAGTCTAAATAGATTGCGGCTTTTCCGACTCTGTTGGCTAAGACGAGGGTCCATTAGGGCCTACCGCTGCCATAGATTATATTCTGCGGAGCTTTACTCGGTAATAGTCTAATTGGTTAGTATTGGGCCCGAGCCCCGAAACTCGAATCCCGAGGCGTCCCCTGGTGCTGCGCCCACAATGGGCTACCTGAACCGTCGGACCCGATCCCAACATTCGCACAAAACCGATTTCGCACATGCAATTCATATGCAATATCATACACAATCATTCGAATAAAACACCCCAAAACCCGGGGCCACATGCCATAATAGTCTCAAAATGTAATTTAGCAAATATATTCAGTCATGCGTAATATAAATAAGTCAAAAATCCAAAACATATGAAATGTGCTCCATGCTATCATGCTCTGCGGGCCAACTACGAATACACAGCTCAGTGGCTAATATAATTATAGCCATCGGCAATCAGTACAAAATCAAGCATATGTATAAATATATATTA
>JANKYF010000006.1:9481319-9500527 GCA_029829435.1 Erythroxylum hondense | reverse complement strand
TTATATAAGAAATTAAAAATAATTCATCTTTAAGTTTTATCTAATATGTAATTATCATCAGTAATAAAAATATAACTACATTTATATTAATGAAAGAAAAACTAAAATCACAAAAAAAAAGAAAATTAAATTAAACAACTCTTTTTTTGAAAATCTGATTAGTTTATAATTGTACGTATGCCAGTTCAAATGTCCATATTATTTCAATATTGAAAGTTACTTGTAGGGGTAATAGTTATAAGCAAATGTACATAAATAAAATTTAATTGAAAAAATCTTAGAAATTTTAAACAAATGTTATGCCTATAAGTTTACAGTTAGCTTCTTATATTAGTAACTGAAGATTTCTATTGACTTGCTCGGCAAGTAATTATATAACTAATATCAGTTTTCAGGATCATGCCTCCAGCCATATGTTGTTAGATAATTTTGTCATTTCCCATAAAGTTTTTTAATAATTATTAATTGCATTTTTTGATTTTTTAAATAAATTATCGGTTAAGTTACATAATTTGATATTGATAAAGATAATAAAGTGACTCAATAAATGATTTAGATTAATGGGTCGAAGTTTGGATAGAAAATGAATCCTAATTAGTGTGGACCGAACCTATATTGACCTTCTGATGGGAAAGCCTAATATGGAAGCTATATAAAAGTTAAGGTCTCCTCCAGTTGCTCATATTAATCGTAAGCATAAGGAATCTCTAACCTGTTAAGAAAGCTTACGTATTAAGAAAACTGTATAAAGACCTAAACCACGTGTCGAGAAACACTTTCTGTAAAGGTCCCGGAAGATTCATGATCGTTTGGAGCTCAGAAACAGTATCAGAATCAGAGATGGAATAGAAATCAGGTATTCCGCATCACCTTCATTTTTAATCCTTTCATATTTAATCCTAGGTACGTAATAAGGTCTATACTACGTATTACATATGGTATCGGAACAGTTACGTGATCGGATTACCGGAAGCAAAGGTTTTTTTTTTATTTTCATCTCATATGGTTTTTCTCAATTTCATTTTTCAAAATTTTTACTTAAATAATTACATAAAAGTAGTATATATAAGACTAGATATGAAAAAGGGGTTAAAAAATAGGCCGAACGAAGCAAAAAACGACATCCCAGGATGTTGAAAGTTGCCTCTGGCGAAGGAGAATGAGAAAACGTGTGACTCGCGCTCATATATATCTAGTCTATAGTGCACGGGGTAACATTCCAGCGAACGCACGTGTGACTCGTGCTCCCATGAGCTTGGGACGATGGGCGCGTGTCGCGCACACGCCACATTCGTTCATACACGTGGCACACCGGATGGAGGACATGTGACGGCGTGTGCAGTGCACGCACCGTACAGTAGGCATGTGTCACCACGTGGGGTGCGAGTGATGCACACGCATCAAATTCATCTGACGCGCGTCTACGTGCTACAAGCACATTGATGTGGTGCGCCAGTAATTTAAAAAAAATAAAAATTTCAGATTTCTCGTAAAAGTATCCCGGGGTGTTTTGGGTTAGTTTCCGAGTCTGAAAAAATCATAAAGTAAGTTTTTTTTCCATTTTTTAGATTTAATACATTAGTAATAAATTAAAGTTTAACTCTAGAAAAAGGAATTAAGGTATTTTGAATTTGATTTCGAATGAATTTTAATGCTTCGGACATCACATGAGAGAGATTCTTTAAAGTTTTGTGTCTCGGGTCTCATGTTCAATATTTGAGATTGCATGATAGTCGATCGGAAAAGGAATTAAGGTATTTTGAATCTGAATTTGAGTGAATTTTCATACTTTGAACATCACATGAGGGTGATACTTCAAGGCTTTGTGACTTGGGTCTCATGTTTAGTGTTCGAGATTGTATGATAGTTGATCGGAAAAGGAATTGAGATATTCTGAAGTCATTTTTAAGTGAATTTTCGTGCAACGAACTTGCCATAAGGGAGATACATGAGATTTTTGTGTCTCGGGTGGTCGGTTTAGTGTCCGGTGACGCACGATAGTCACTCTACTTAGATTTTTCTTTTACAAAAGTTTCAAATGAAGTTTTCAGAAAATGTCTTCAACACTAGTATGCGACAATGAGACTGTGAATTTGGATTTTTGCATTTATTGATGTTACATTGTCACATATCATATGCCCATAAAGAATGTAAGGATAACATAAAGATGTATTTCTTGTATTTGTAGACTTTTTAAGTGATGATGAGAATGTAGTCACAAAAGTGGCCTTTTAAGTCAATATTTTGAATTGTTCTGCTATGTTAGGGGATATCTCTAGTCTCATATTTAGTTATTCTACCCATAAGTGTTGACCTTACATGAGATTTTTATATGAGCATAAAGGCGTTGGATAGAGGAAAGTCGTTGCTTGAATGATCTATTCACCCACAGATGGTAGTGTCATAAGAGTTGATGATTTGTACTCTAATCGCTTTTATGTGGAGGTCTAGTTGCATATATTATATATTCAGCCCACATGTGTCTCATAATATGTGTAACTGGATTTTCAGTAAAGATACTATTTAATGGCACTGGATTTTCAGTAAAGATACTATTTAATAGCTTTGAGTGTCGCTGTTGTCTTACATTTATGTTGATTTAAAGATTATCATCTTGAAGTCACGTTTTCAGTCAACAAAATTATTGTCATCATTGAAACCCTATCCAATTTCAATACAAAGAAGTGGACAGAGGATATATTGAACGCTATGGAGATAGCTGAGGTTGATATGGCCATATGGACGAATAGGTCATCTCTATTTACATCCATGATCTTGAAAACTCATAAAGCAGCCAATGAATCCTGGGATCAGTCTAATAGATTTTATTTGATGACCATTAACATATCCATTCCTAACCATATTCTAAGTGGACTTTTGGACACAGACATAGCGAATGAGTTTCTTGATAATGTCTCCCAGAGGTAGATAGTCTCATTTAGTGTTAAGACAAGTGCCTTAATAAAAGAATTATTCTCCATAAGGTAAATATGAGAAAAGGGGAGTAATGGAGTATATATTGAGAATAATTCATCTTCACAGTAGATTGAAGATGTTTGGACTTTGATGCTTTGATAGCCCATTGTGTTGCTGAGGAGAAGAAACTCAAGCTTGCTACTCCTACAGCCCTCGAAGCAGCTTAAGTGAAGACAAAGATGAAACCCACTGAGTTCAAAGATAGAAAGTTAAAATCTTCTCCATATTATTGTCATATGATTTGTATATAATGTGTCTTACCTTAATTAGATATATGCTTTTTCGTATCTTGCCAAATAAGTTATGAAGGACCCTGACGAATGAGAAGTCATATATGGTGTGGCATAAAATTTTAAGCCACATTTCTAGAGCCAGGGATGAGAGATTAATCAAGGAAAATATTTCCTAATTCTAGATTATGATGATCTGGGAACCTGTGCTGACTGTTGCAGGGGAAAGCTGACTAATAAGGATATTGAGATCAACTCATCTTTTGACTTGTTGAGTATGATACTTAAAGATATCGGTAGACCTTATACAATAGCATTGTGCAATTCTAAATGTATTCTGACACTTGTTGATGATTATTCCCATCACAGTTATATGTTCTTGCTTAAAGATTGAAGGTTGAGAACAAATTGGAAAATTCATCAAGATAGTCAGATTTGGCTGTGGAGGAGAATATAATGGCAAACATGGTGTTTCAATACTTTAAAAGGTTTGTTTGTCAGATATTTGGAAACAGTTGAAATAGTGACTTAATTTATTATACCGAGTAGTTCTGAGCAAAATGATGTGTTGCCAAAAGGCATAATTGCACCCTAAAGGACTTGAAGAAGTCAATGTAGAGCATGACTAATCTACCTAATTATTTAAAAGTTTGGAAACCCAACGTTGTACCCATTCGTGTAAGGGGTTGTTTTACTGAGGTAGTATAGTCCTTATAAAGAAAGATTGCATGCTCATTCCCTTTATTATTATTTAGTAAAATATCTCGACTACTTTAAGGCTATAGTTTTTACTGTAGAGAAGGGGAGACGGGAATAGTGGACTCACAAAATAACTAAGTTTCTGGAATAAGATGTTTATGATGATGGTGGGCCCATTGACCCTTCAGATGATAGCACGACAAATATTATAGTTATCTTGTAGTCGCTATTGATATAGTTAGCTCCGATGGATCTAAGTCTCTGTACCGTGCCTGTAAAGGAATAGGAACCCATACCTATAGACACAGAGGTTTCTGAGGGTACAAGATCTATTACAGTTAAGTAAATTCACTAGAGTAAGACGACCTGCTATCTCATTTGATTACATAATCTATCAGGTGTAAAAGACTATGCTATTAGACATGTTACAGATCTAGTTACTTTGCAGAAGTTATTTCTGGACCCAATGTGGATGCGTGATGGGATGCAATGAATGACGAGACACAAGTCTTGGAACATAGTAAGGTCTAGGAGCTAGTTGATTGCAACGGAACTGCAAACTCATCAGTTGTAAATGAAATTTTTTGGACCTAAAGGATTTTAGGATAAAGTTCAGCGGTCTATAGGGTCACTCAGTTGCCTAATGGTTCACTCAAAGCGAAAGATTGACTTTATGTTATCTTTTCTCTTGTATACTCGTATGATATATTTTGAGTAATTAAGGCAATTGTAGCTCATGATGATATAGAGTTAGATCATATGGCAATCAAAATTGCTTTCCTAAATAAAGACCTTTATAAAGTGGTCTACGTGGTATAATCTGAAGGATTCCAGGATTTAGATGGAACTGATATGGTTTACACGTTATGCAGATCAATATATAATTTATATCAAACTTTCAAAAGTGATACCTTACATTTGATGAGGTTGTGACCTCTTTCAGCTTCATGAAAAATAAAATTCAAAAGATGCTTGTACTATGAGGTCAAGGGGAGCAAAGTTATTTTCCTATTACTACATCATCATCATCATCATTAACACACATAGTCCAAAATCTCACAATAAAGCAGACTCTGGGGAGGTTTGATAGTAGCCTTATCCCTACATAGTAGATAAGTTATTTTCGGTAGACCCACATGCAGATGTAATAATAAAAAGTGATGCAGGTTAAAGACTAAATAAGTAAAACTTACATGCTAAATAATTATGTAAATAAAATTACAATAAATACATAAATAAATAAAATATAAAATATAACCAAGTGATATACCTGATGGTGTCCAGATCTATTAGTACCTAATAAGCTGCAAAGTCTGGCCAACATTAGAGAGTAACTATCCCAAGAGACCTACACCTATCTATCAGAAATCAGAACACATCTATTGGAGTACCAACGACACATAAATAAATGGCATCCATTATTAAAGTTAAATTCTATCCACTTTGTCAAGACCTAATATTATAAGGCATAAAATCCATGCACATGTATGGAGAGGTAAGACCATTAATCATATACTATTATACAAAAATGGACCTTTAATTATTCATCATGTGTGTTCGTATCCATCTAAACAACCAAAAAACTGCTTGCAAAAGTTGTAACCCACTATTGCGGCATTGCCCACATTCATCATCAACGACTGATATAGATGCATCACTAACCAACATGTTTCCACTACATGCTAAATGTTTTCCCATCATAAGCAAAAGCGTTTCCCAGCATATTGAGCATGCCCACTCTTGGTCCCATAAACTTTTGGCTCACTTGAAAACTGCTCAGGAATCAAGATCTCTTGAGTCAGTTAGGGACTGACGACCAAAATTGCTACAGCAGAACAAGGGCCACAATTATGCTTGAAAATGTTGGATTGCTTTAATGTTGGTATTCTCTCCCCAAAATTTTGACTATCCTCTAAGATTTTTGCAAATTAAACACTACCAAAATCATCAATGGAAGAAAGATTCTTTCTCCAAGGGTAATATATATGATCATGCTCCACAGTATGTTGCATCTCCAAAGCTTCAGGCCATTTTATTTGTCTACAAACACCATTCTTGCCACTTAAGGGTAGACATCTCCAACTGCATCAAGTAATCATGAAGTTCCCTTAAGAAGCAAAATTCCTCATGCCATGTGTTTAGAGAAGCCAAGGAATTCAACAATACAATGGCAAAGTGATTTTCTTTTCCAACCATACTAGTGGAAAATAGCCATAAAAGAATACTACTAAAGTTTCAGAAGTTATGCTTCCGCTTTCGATGACCTTTACCATAAAAAACAGTGCAAACATCATACCTTGAATTAACAAGCTCCCAAGGTAATATTGCTCCAGAATATTTCAAACATTCAATTAACTCTGGAAACAAATTTTTGTTCTCCTCATTCATAAGAGTAATAGTTGTACCCTCATCTCCCATTCGGGATGCCCTCCCAATCTGATGGACATACTCCTTTATGTTATTAGGCATGTAAAAAATTATTAACTGTCTTACCCTTAATAGATCAACTCCCCGACCCAAAACCCCAGTGGATATAATCACATGTACCTCTCCCAGTAAAAATGACTTTATAACCTCTCTTCTTTCTTTCATGGACTTCTCCCCATGGATTGAAAGAGCCTTCAACCTAGTGGTCAAAGTTATTGCATTAGATAGGAGATCTGCTCCAAGTTTCGAATCCACATATATAATGGCAGGTGGATTAAAATGTTGTTTACTCATCAATATATCAAACAGCTTCTGCTTCTTCTACATTGACTTGACCCAAATAGCCAACTGTTTCACAGCCTTACTAGGCTAGTTAGGCTACCCAATTGTGACAAAGATAATGTCTTTCACCAAAGAGTTCGCCATCTTCTCTATGTCAACTGAGATTGTAGTAGAATAAATATTTGCATAACCTGGTCTCTAAAACCCCTTTGGAGCATGCAATCGACTTCATTTAGAACAAACATCATTATATCATCTAGATTTATATCATGCTTCGTTAGAAGATCAATTAGTCGGCCTGGAGTTCCTACAATCAGTTCCACTCCTTAGCGGATGCGGTGGAGCTGACTCGCCAAGGCATCACCAACAACCACAAGCGCAGTCTTAAAAGGCAAACCCTTTCTAAGCAACTTTGCTTGATCCTCAACTTGTATACAGATCTCTTTAGTTGGAGTTAGAACAATTGCTAGTGGATTTTTATTGTTGTGGAAGTGTTTAAGGCGATAACTTGCACAACGGGAAACAATAGGAACAAGAAAGGAAGCAGTTTTCCCTGAGCCATTGTTAGCAGAAGTAAGTAGGTTGTTGCCTCTCAAAGTAGCTGGGATGGCTTGCATCTGGATGGCATATTGCTCACGTCAAATTATTTGACCATGTTATATGAGATTAAGCAACTTTTGGTTAAAAACTTTAACATGAAGGACCTTAATGTAGCATCTTCTGTCCTAAGTATTCAGATTCATCGGAACATATCTCGACACTCATCAGACTTCTCATAGAATGCAATCCAGAGAGTTTTAAGATACTAAAAGGAATCAAGGATTGTATGTTGACATATAACACAGTCAACAGACTAAACCTTGTAAGGAATTCAGATTCAGATTTTAACTTGTGTCCAGATGATCAAAAGTCCTCTTAATGTTATAGTTTAAAGTTTACAGATGGTACAATGTCTTGGAAGTGTGTCAAGTAGACAAAGATAACTTCCTCGACTACACATGCAAAGTGCATGCTATGAGACTGCTTCACAAACGATTTAGCTCATAAACTTAATTTCTGAGTTGTTTGTGGTTGATTTAATAGCTATACCCATTTGGTCGTATTGTGGTAATCTTCTTACCGTGTTGTTTAATAACAACAACGAATATCATAAGGTCTTAGCATTTAAAGATAAATTATTTGGTCATAAAAGTATTGATATGAAAAGGTGACATTAAGGCTTTGAACATTTAAGGACTGAGGAATTGTAAGTCGATCCTTTAACTAAAGGACTTCACCAACTTGTGTTTATGATATAAGTATACAGTACGGGTGTTTTGACGTCCTAAGATAGTGTTAATTAGCGGATCGTTATGTTTGCTCCATGTACATTTGTACATTTTTATGTATTATGACAGTATGATGGTTCATTAATAGATATTATCATCGTTTATCCTCAGTAATATGTGTTGTCATACATTATCATAATACGTATGAAAGTCTTAAGATTTGTGTCAATCTTAAGCATTTAAAGGTTATTGGGCATATATAGAGATTGACCTTGTACCTATGTCATTTAAACGCATATAGTTTTAGTACGGGTATCCATAAATTAGACATGACATAGGAGGATATAAGTTTTTAATCCCATAAAGGTGTTCTCTAATGCAATTTATTATTCAATTGGAGAACATAAAGGTTTTCTCTAATGCAATTTAGCATTTGGTGAGAGGAAACAAGTCTTCTCTAATGTTGTTTAGCATTCGGTGATAGAAAACAAGATTTCTCTAATGCAACTTAGCATATGCGGTTTAACATAAAGTTGGAGGAATTAAGACCTGCAAATAAGGATGATATAATTTAGATCATAAAGGTATCATCCTAGTTTGTCACACTCTATTTTTCCATTCATATTAGTGAGGTATTAGATATACGTGATTGTATTGGATCTGTGTCGCACATGATACATGTATTTGATACTTTTCAGTATCGAAAGCCTTACAGGACAGAATGATGGACTTTCATTATCTTTGGATTAAATATTTTGGTTTTAAAACTTAGTCGACTAATTCAGTAGCGTGGCTTAACCAAAATTTCAAACTATTTTAAAACTAGAGTTAAATTTGCAATTAATGCTTGTCCAAAGGGGAGACTGTTGGATAAATTTGTCCTTTCCTACAAAGTTGAACAACTATTAATTGCATTTTTCTATTTTTAAATAAATTATCAGTTAAATTATGTAATTTGATCCAGATAAAGATAATAAAGTGACCCAATAAATGATCTAGATTAATGGGTCAAAGTTTGGGTGAAAATTGGATCTCAATTAGTGTGAACCGAACCCATATCGATCTTGTGATGAGGAAGTTCGATATGGAAGTTATATAAAGGTTAAGGTCTCTTGCAGTTGCTCATATCAATCATAGGCATAAGGAATTTCTGACCTGTTAAGAGAGCTTATGTATTGAGAAATTGTAGAAATACCTAAACCACCTGTTAGGAAACACTTTCCATAAAGGTCTTGAGAGATTCGTAATCGTTTGGAGCTCGAAAACGACATCGAAATTAGAGATAGAATCGAAATCAATTATTCTACATTGACTTCGTTTTTAATCCTTGTATATTTGATCCTAGGTACGTAATAAGATCTGTAATACATATTATATATGTACCTTATGATCGAATGCACCAAAGAGGGTCGTATATCATATAACCACATTTTCTAGGCAAATATTGATTTCATCTGCAGTGTTTTCCGATGTGAAGGTCTTCTCTTTTTATTGCTTAGAAGTACTTGAAACTGAGTTATTATATACATATATGGGACTTGATAGACAAATATGCGTTGGTTCTACTATCGTGAAGCCACACATTTTTGCATATCCGTGTGATCGGATACGGTATATGCGAGAAGCTGTAGAAAAAACATTACTATTTGTTGTATGGCGCCTCGTGGTTTGGACATTGAAATTTGTTGTGAGTATGTTGATATTTATATCATATAATTCTATGCTTTTCTAATGCATTGTTAAACAAAACATTAAATTAGAAACATTAGAGCTTCTGTCTCTCCAATAGTGCAGAAATCTTCTGATTGAGGCCAACATCCACTCCGTTGTAAGCGATAGGGGCGTACATCCACAGATCATCCGAGCTCAAAAGCTGCAAGTTTGATATAAGAAGAATTAGTCATCACGGAAATGTAACTAAAGAAAGCTTCTTCTTCTTTTTTCTTTTTCCTTTTTTTTTTTTGGTTTGAGCTTTCAGAAAAAAAGTTTGCATGTGCCCTCTTATTACCTTGATTTGAAGCTGCAAAAACTTGACATAGTGGACTGCCTCTTCAAGCATCGTACTTATATCAACCTTTGTTCCATTAGGAACAAGATTCTGCAAGATTTTCAATCTCTCATTTATCCTCTCTCTTCTTCTCTGCAGCACAATTATCAACATATATATCAATAAAAGGTAAAACGGAAGTAATTAATTTGATGGAGATATTCTTATGCATGAGCCAACATGTTAAGGGTCTTACCCGTGCATAAAGGCTCTGAGGGTCAGTGGCTGATCCTCTACTGGCTCTTTTTTTGCCATTGGACCCTAAAGTAGTCCCTTCAATGGAATCATGGGAATCTTCATCCGAGTTACAACTGTTAGAGCTCTGCCCATTTCCTCCAGCGTTACTCTCTTCTTCGTCGTCATTGACTGGAGACGGCTTCTGGTTCCTTTTCGACTGACCGTTTTGTGCCTGTGTTTAGAAATTATGTTAAGAAACTAAAGATCCGGGAACAAAAATTCCTTGGACTGATTGAAAATTCGTTTTGATGTGAACGTTGATGAATGCACTTACATCTCTTGTAATTCGAGGTTTTTTCTTCATGAAATCTGATGGACGTGATTCTTGGGAATCAAACTTTCGTTTAAGTTCAAGTTCCTTGTTAGGAACAGCATTAACTGCCAGTTGATTACTATCATTTGCAGAACTTCTCATTTGGCGACTGCTTATGCCTTCATTAATAGAGACAGTTTCTGTCATTCCTATTTCAGGAGACAATGGTGCAAGTGAGCTGTTAGTTTTGTCATCCATGAAAGAAATATCGATGGACATAGGAATGCTGTTAGTATTGCTTAAGGAATAGGTTTCGTGACTGGAAGAGGAAACAAAGACACTATCACTATAGTTAATATTGCTGCTGTTATCTTGCGATAAAAACTGCAAATTGTGGTTAAGAATGCTCGAGTAAAATGAACTCCCGTTGATCTCTGCCATGCTCGCATTGGCTTCAGGATACGAGAAAAAGGTCTGTGGGTTGGCAAATTTTGTTCCCTCAATATGCTCTAGAGGGAATACACAGTGTAGAGGAAATTCTGGTGTGAAATCAAGCTCTTCCATGGAGAGCATTCTGTTGAACTCCCATTCTCCTTCAGGAAATGCTCCAATGGGCTCCATACCTGTTTCAGACCCTAGGAACCCTGTGGGTTAAAAAATAGGTGTTTGTGTTTCAAGTGTGATCAGCTTGATTGCCCCTGAGACAAGCAAGAAATAACTAGAGCCATATTTATACCCAAACTCGACAAAGAATGCTAGTAGTAGTAGGGATTGACTTAACTAATTTATTGAAATTATTAATTATCCATCATTTCTCTGGTATAGGTCCCACGCTCGGTCAACTAAACTCGGGAGTCTACTCTGGGGCCAATACAAGTATACAACTAAGGCAGGGCCAAGTTCATGTAATGGCAGATTAAAATAACAAAAAAGAAAAAAGCTTCAGTGCCCGTCAACTATATTCTACATTATAATCTACAATGAGTGATACCGAAGGGTCTAAGGCTTATCATTGACAGGTAAGCCTCCAAATTAAAGGGAATGTAATTAGGCAGGATGAGAATGAAAGCATGCTTTTCTGAGAATTAGTTTGAATGTGTTAGTGTATTTTAAATAAGAACTTCTTAGTAATCATGCATATGTGTTTAAACATGTCCAACAGTTGGAACGTGGGAAGTCCTCGCGAGCATAAGTTATTAATGGAGGGAATTCTGTTGGATAGGTAGACGATAAACGCGGCCAAAGGACGGCCAAGTCGTGGAGATGAGTCTGACATTGTTATATTAAAACACTCAGAACCGGACACGTTAACCGTTATACTCGTTCCTTGTCTCCTGTTTTGCGGCTCATACCCAACTTAAGTAGTCTTCATCGCAGTTAAAAGTTTTAAGTTCTCATTGGCTACTTGATGATCACTGTAATTGACTTGAAAGTACAACTATAGTTCTTCACCGAAATCTGTAATTTATCTATTTTGAACCGTATGTCACCTTCTACTTCAAGTAGGGTAAGGGATGAAGGGGAAGAGATCGGGCAACTCCTAATTGTCTCCAAAATAGAACAAGAATCAGATTACTCCACAAACCAGAAGCTCCATTGCTAAGATCACTTATATATCCATCCTGTGAGAAGATTGAAGAATTGAGTACAAGCCATTCAATTATGATGTTTTCGGATCTAAAATCACACTATATCTTTTAGCCAAAGTGGTCCAGCTGCATGCATATGTTTAACTCCATTATCTTTTCATACATAATCCGGAGAAAGTAACTTGATTCCAGGGAGATCTAAGGTTATGGTTCTTCTGGGTGCTGTAACTCAAGGTTATAATCACCTGTGAAACTTTAGACGTCCACTATAGCTTAAGCATTTTTGTTAATATTAATAGGAACGCATAATTTAACTCTAAGTCTGGACTTCACCATCCAGAACATTAACAATCTTCCTTATCAGCAATGAAAATATGTAAGGCTAGTCACGATCTTACGTTACAAATCAAGAATCTAACTCAAGCCACAAGAATCTATGTAGTCAACTAACCGTGCAGGATAAAAAATGTCGGGTCATGTTACAATATACTGTTCATTTGATCAAAATGTTAATATGACTAATGTATCTTTGCAATTCATGAAACAAATCGAAGAAGGGCAGAGTTCAATGGCTTTGCAATTCATGAAACAAATCGAAGAAGGGCATAGTTCAATGGCTCTAACTATAGCAAGTCATACAAATGATTCTGTTACAGATCACACAGAAATTGTTATCTCTGGAAAGACATTGTATCTTCAACACGACCGTGTATAATAAAAGCCTAGAAATCCTATGGTAGTAATCGAGTTGGGTTACGTGAACATAGCCGTAAACACACACTCTTTTTCTCCCAAGATTCCGCCGAGCCTTAAGTAGATTTCCACGCGTCGAAATGGGAAAATTTTCTACGTTTACTTTTTTCCTTGCTATTAATAAGCTGAAGTCCTTCAAGAAATCTTAGTGGCACTATTTTCTAAGGTGCACCGGCCAATGCACGACTGACGTAGAACCACAAAAACATCGCATAAATACCATATTCGCAATTTGGCAATTAAATGATGTAAAAATCAAAGGGGAATAAAATCTTACAAAGACAGTACAGTTGGGACAGAATAGAACACATACACAGATCGGATTTTATTCCTCATCATTTTAGATAGGTTAAAAGCTGTCAAAAGAAAATGAAAAACCAAACCCTTCATAAGGCCGGCTTGCACGATCATCGTCATTTTGTCTCCTTAGTTCCCACTCCCCTGTTGATAAGGATACAATGGCAGCCATTGACAGCTAGTTCTGTCTTCATCAGAGTTGTTGTAAGGACCACCGTCAGGCACGTAGAACTTTCAATATTACGTGTTACATTTGCTGCTCTGGCCCCCATAATTTAAACTGAGAATATATGAATAGTTATCTTTCAATTCTAAAACAAAATAATAATAATACATAGCTTTTGAAGAGAAGTTTGACTCGTATAAGTAGGACTTCGGTTGGTGATATCAAAAGCAATTTGCAAAATTGCAGACACTGATCGAACAGGGACTAATGGGATGGGATGGTTTAATCGCATGATACAAAATTACATTCATTACCAGCAAGTTTTGACGCTCTTATTCATCATAACTTATTCATTCCCTTTAACTCGAGTTTGAATGCGTAGTAAGTCGAGCTGGGACTGTATAAGCAACACGGAAAGAGCAATCCTGCTCGCTACAAGGATTATTTGAAGAAACACTTACAGTCTTCCATATTTAATTTGACGTTTTCAAGTGCCGGTGTAACAAATAGATCAGAAAATGCTTACAGGTACTTTAGTGTCATTCTGATATATAGAAAATTATGTTAAGTCGTCAACTAAAAGGACTGATTCTGATGCGAGTGTCTTGGTGACATCCGTTATAATTATAAGTGCTTAATGATTGAAGGTACGTACTAATATGATGATTATATAATACGTGGGGTTAGGGTGAGTACACAGATTAATGTTTTTGCCAACGATTAATGATTTAAAATTCATAACTCGTATCTTTTTTTTCCTAGATCAATTAAACTAAAACTTCTATAAAGTAATAGTTGATAAATTAATAATTTCGTTTCTGCTTCTGCTATGGGAAAAACCTAGAGATGCGATGAATACCAATCAAGCTTCAGTACGTTTGTGAATAGCCTGGCCTTCAAATCAATATTTTGATAAAGGAACTCTTTGGATAAAATAACAGCAAAAGCTTATCGTATTAATAAATAATTATGAAGAATATGAAGAGAGAGAAAAATATCTGATTCTCTATTATGTCGTAATAAACTCAAAAAAGAGCTTAAATACAATGTTAAACTGTACAAGTAAAGTAATTGTACAAGAAAAAGTAATTTACTAACTATCAACCCAAAATAAATAAAACCCCATTGTTAACAAATGGACAGTCTGTAATCTGTAAATTTGTACAATAATTACACGGATATATGATTATGTAGTGTCATCATCACGTCTTTGTTATGAATATAATTAAAAGCCTAAATGGTCATCTAGTCTTTCTTAGCAATGACCAACACATATTAATCATCGTTTCATGCTAAATGTGTATAATTAGTATAGTTGGTTACGCTATCAGAAGATTAGCTTAAGAATTAATAAATAAATCTCTTATAACAACCATGAGGCGAACAACAACCACAAGGGAGGGACCACACTCAACCTCCAAGTCAATCGAGCTACAAACAATGTGGGGTTGTTTCGTTTTTTTAACATCAAATTAATCAATGATTAAAATTAATTCTTGGTTGTTCTCCAGCTTCTAAGCCCATCCGTATAAAATTAATTCTTGGTTGCCTAAAAAAAAAGTCCATCCGTAACTCCCGATATCAATAATATATAAAACTAAACGACGATTTTGACGTTTTGAGATAATGTTTCTATTAGTTTACCTCTTCAAATTCACAAGTTGAGCATAATCGGTAAACTCTAAAACTATGTTTAGTTGAGGTTTATTAATGGAATGAAATAAAATGTAATGTTATTCCATAATTTGAGATGAAGGTTTATAAAAGAATGAAATGAGATGAGATTAACTAGAAGAGTTTCACATTATATTTCATTTTGTTCTAAACAGCAAAAATAAAAAACCTCTAATTTAAAAGATTTAGGATAGAATGTAAAATGATAAATAACTTTTCATTATATTACATTATAAAGTCTTCATCCAAACAACATTTCACTATATTATAGTATGAACATTTTTATCCCTTCCGAACAACAATTTTCTAATATGACATCCATTTATATTTCATTCAATTATAAATCATTTAATTTCATTTTATTATAAGCTATTTTATTTTACTCCATTCTATTAAAAACTTTACGTATTATAAGCTATTTTATTTTATTCCATTCTATTAAAAACTTTACGTTGGCGTAAGTAGGGGAAGAATAATGAGAATTTCAAAGAAGAAAAAAGAAGTATATGGGAGAGATAATTTAAAAGAAATAGTTAAGTAATTATCATTTTGATGGCTTAATTAATATTCACTAAATTTTCTATATCTCATAAATCATTTGTTCGTATTATGAAAGTAATTTAAGCAATATTAATGATAACATTAAAAATGATGATCGTATAATTAAATTCTATTTATTTTTCTTTAAAATAGTTGCAAGTCTACATGGAAACTACCGCATTTAGTTTATAAGGTTTAGCTTACATCGATGCTAGCCTTACTAGTTGATATTTATACTAATTATTAGGTCACAAATTAAGCTGGTATATTGAGAATATCATCCTTTTTTCTTAGAGTTCATTTGATAAATAAAATTCAAATTAAAAATTATAATTAAAGTCTCATGAAATTATAAGTGTAATTTCAAATATTATGATTATAAATAAACATATTGTTTGTCTTTCAATTTAACTTTGTTTTCTCTTATAATTTTCCAACTATTAATCCTTACATTTTGATTTTTTTTAATTCACCATGTTAAGGGATAAACATTTAGAAATGCATAAGTTGAAGACTTAAAATCTGATTTGTATGTTCAATTTTAAATAAATGAATGTTACCTAAGATTGTTAATCAAGGTATTACCAAAAGTCTTAACATAAATTGACTATCAAGATTCAAAAGCCAAATAAATGGTTTAGTAATTGGAGAGTGAAATATGTCTATCTTATTAAAATTAGCATATCAACTTATTTAGAGTATGAATTTTTATTTCTATCTTAAGACTTAAAATTTTAATTTTACTATAACTATCTATATAATTTTTAAAGTTGAAAATAGCATTCTCAATTTTAATTGCAAAAGTTTTAAATGTAATTTTGAGGCCTAGTTTAACAATTAGTGATGAAGAAATAAGAAAAAAATGTGAATTAGGATGAAAAGAGGGAATAGGAATAAGAATAGAATTCTTGATTATACGTGTTTGATATATAATCATTAAAAATAAAATTAAGTTGATATGGTTTTTGTAAAATCAATGATAATTTTTGCATTAATAGTAATCAAGTATATACATGTTATATGATAAAGATACAAAAAAGTTAATGCTAATCATAGAGATCGGTGAGCTAGCTAACAAAATATAGTTACAAGAGATAACTACGAATAGTTTTCTTTTTAGAATTTGAAAAAATTCATTAAGTAGAAAATGTTTACTATACAGCTGAGGAGAGGAAAACTCTCCCTCTTTAATCACACGATGACATTCATCACTACATATTCAAAAAATTAAAACGATTGTGCAGGAAACAATGTTGTGAGGATTGAGTGATAACGTGTTGATAATTAGGGTAAAAACTACTCTCCTTTCTAGATTTTTGGAAAAGATTACTCAACTGGGGTTGGCTCTCTGGATTTTGCGATGTAACGATGGTGATGCTCTTCTCTCTGATCCATCTCTAGCTCGAAAATATTTACAACTCATGTAAGGTATTGCAACTATTTGTTTTGTTTCCTCATTCTTCAAACATAACAAGCTTCATGTTAAATAACAGAAGTCTTCATTCATTTACCTATATGGTGAGCAGTAGTTTCAGGAGAGGTACTTTCAGGAGCTTTCAAAGGTGAGTCATTCCTTCTATTCTTCTTTCCTTTTGTCTCTAACGAGAAAAGATTTACACCTCAGCTAGGGTATTTGATACTATTTGTTTTGTTTCTTCGTTCTTCAAACATATCAAGCATCGTGTTGAGGAGTCTTCTTTCATTATCCCGTTTGGTTAGCCGTAGATCTAGAGAGGCGCTACCAGCAACTTTTGAAGGTGAGTCATCCCTTCTAGTCTTCTTTCCCCTACTGTCATAAGTTGGTTATTTTGAGAACTACTTGAATTGCTTGAATTAATTGAGTTGCTTTGGGAATATCTATGCTTAGTAAGTTCTATTTTCTTTACTGATACCCAAATAGAAAACACCCCTTGAGAACTATATTCTCTAAGAGAGAGCCAATCCTCTACTACTATGCAATCCCAACTGATTTATAATTAGATGTTCCCTAATATTTCCCATAGAAATTTCTATAAGAGAGCTTAGACTATTAGAGCACCTTTTAAATCTTCTATTGTTTCTCTCTTTCCAAATAGCATAGAGACAAGTTGCAACTGCTACCATTAGTATTTCTTTATTGTATTTAGAGGTATACAGTTGGGATATCTCTAATAAGTTATCTGTGAGGCTGCATTGACTAGTTCCAAGGTCACATAGACGAGAGATTCTAATCCACACTTCCTTAGCGAAACCACAATCAAAGAACAAATGATCTCTAGTCTCCTCCTGTAGATTGCATAGAATACACTGCTTAGGAGAGGATAGGAATTTTGGTCTATCCATAATACTGAGTCTCTTCAACATAGCAAGCCACAAGGGAAAGATGACATTTGGTTTAAAAGGGAACACCACCCTATTTTAGTTATTGTCCCCTCCATCAGCCTTTCAGCTTGCTTCTTAGTGATTTTTGATACAGGAACTCCATCTTATAAGTATATATCATCCTCCTTGAAGCTTTTGTATTGGGGAATAGGTAATAGTCTTAGTTCTTTTAAAGAAAGCAACTAACTTTCATTTCTAATTATCTCTTAAACTTAGCCTTCTTTGAGAACCTTTCCAATAGCGATCTAGCCAACTGATTCTTAATTAAAGCCCCTTGACTGGTCCAGTTATCATACCAGAGAGATATTCTATCTCCTGCCCCAATTTGACATGTAACATGCTGCTAGACATCTTCCCTGAATCTGAGAAGTTGGTTGAAAAACCAAGAGTAGTTGTCTTTACTACTTAGAGCCCAAAACTCTCACCCTTTAATATATAGATATGAATCCATTTGATCCACGGTGAATGTTTTCCACTTGGAATTCTCCAAATTCTCTTGGTCATTAGAAATTGGTTGTTCTTGTTGATTGACTCTAATCCTAACCCTCCTGCCTCCTTCGATTAGTAAATATGCTTCCAATTCACTTTAGCTATTTCTTTCTCACCTTTTCCTTTACCCCATAGAAACTACTTCATAAGTTTTTCCACTGGTTTTCATAAGTTCTTTTGGAGATGAAGATGTAAAAGCACTAGTAAACTTGCATAGACTTTATTACTAACTTTAAAAGCTAAAGTTTACATCCATAGGACAAAGTTCTATTAGTCCAGAACCCTAATATTTTCTGAATTTTTTCTATTAGAAGAAGACATTAACTGAATCTTAGTCTCCTAGAAGAAGTAGGAATGCCCAAATACAGTAGAGGAGGATTTTTCTTTGTCATTTCGGTTGCTTGTGATAAGGAATATGTTAGGTGATCAACACTTTTAGAGAGTAAGAAGAAGATTTTGTGAAAATTGATACTCAATCTAGACAACTCTTTAAAACTATAGAGAGTACTCATCAGTAGAGAAAGTGAAGGAGCATTTGCCTTACATAGAAGTATAAGATCATCTACAAAACATAAACTAGCTAGGGAAAGCTTTTTACATTTAGAATGGTATCTGAAATTGGAATCAGATGAGATGTTGTGTTTCAGTATAAGGGTAAGGACCTCCATGCAAATAAGGAATAGGTAAGAGGAAAGAGGGTCCCCTTGCCTAAGAACTTTTTTGCCTTTAAAAATCTTTGTAGTGCTTCCATTAATCAGTATTCCATATGAGGCAGTTGAAATACATTCATGAATCCATTTGATAAATTTGTGGGGAAAATTCATAACTTCCATAGTCTATAGCAAGAATATTAGACCGCGAGCCTTTTCGCAAGCTAGGATTATTTATTGAGGAACTATTGGCAATTAGTTTATTGTAAT
>JANKYF010000006.1:9433595-9446756 GCA_029829435.1 Erythroxylum hondense | reverse complement strand
AATTAGGTCAATATATTATTTTTGCATGGAATTTGATGGGCATGCCACATCAACATAATCAAAATTCTGATATGATTTATACGAATTTGAAAGATTAGTCATTATTAAAAACTTCAAAAAATTTAGCGCTAAACTAAAACAATCTTAAAAGGAGGCATGGTTTTATTTGTTGTCCAAAAAACTAATAAAATCTAATAAAGGTGACTGTGTGATAGTTAAACAATAAGTGATAATTTTCAGAAAATGATAATTGAAATGAAAAAGTTTATTCTGTAAAGAGTCCCAACATATTTAACCTAGAGTATATATAACTAACTCGTCCTCTAATTCACCCATAAGAGATTTCAATGATAACTTAAAAGTAATAACATTAATTTCCAAAAGGTGAGAGAAAATTTAAAATTCCTACAGGTTTCTATATTTGATTCCTTGAGCTAGAAAAGAGGATCTATCATCCTAAAACAATTGAATTAGATCTTTATTATGATGCGTTTAGAGGTAGTCTTAGGCTTCCCCCAAACCTTTAAATTATGTAGATGATTAATCAAATAGGCCTATCTCTTCACCGATTACACCCTTACGTATGGTTTATTATTATTAGTTTCATAGTAACTTGTCATGTTGGATAAATGCATACCAACCCTGCTTTTTAGATTTATGCACTATATAATCCATATTGACCCTCAATTTAGCTAGTTTATTGTAATTGTAAAAAGTAGTTTTGGCATGATAAACATTTTGAATGGCTTGTGTATTGGAATAAGAAGTTTGAATTTGTCTCAAAAGACTTAGGCATATATGGCTTTATAATTATTTAGATAGGATTAGATAAGATATTTAGTAAGTAAAACAAAGATAACATAACCTTCTAGATTAATGCTTAAAGTTTGTTTGTCTATATCATCTCCCTTTCCCCTGTGTGCAACCTTTTTATGTGAGCCTAACCTTAAAGGAACAAAAGAGTCTAGTTAGAGGCAAACATGTTTGGCTAATCATCCTAATAATTAGAGGGTGCAGGGGAAGCTTAAGACCACATCTAAATGCATCAAAACAAATGCTCACTTCCCCTAACTTAGGATAACAAATCCTTTCCTCAAACTTAAGGTACCAATTATGTAAATTTGTATAGACACTAAAATTTTATATCATTTGTCAAATTATACTTCCTAAACCTACACATATATGTTCTTGCTTTTAAGTTATCATTAAAAATTTTCAAAGGTCACTTAAAAGAAGAATTTATTATATATATACTTTGCTATGACTAATAGATTCACATTCAAAATGAGCTATACAAACTGGTGAACAAAATATTTGGTTTGTTGCACTTGGTGTTAGAAAACTTGATTCAAAAAAAGGTGAGTATATCTTCACGTTTAATTTTATAGACCATGTATCGATAAGAAAAGGATTCATAACACCCTAAGTGATACTAATACTGCTGCTTGAATTAGACCTATCCTTACTATCATTCATCTAGGAGATTCATGTTTACCTTAATGATATGCAAATTCAACAGGTTTAAAAAGACAAAAGTTGCATCATGAGCTACTCTTAAACAATTGCAATCTTGAAATGCTTAACTTAATTTATCATATAAAAGTAGGGATGGATAACAAAGTAAAATGTAAAATATGATCACTACCTCTCCTAAGAAAATAATGGTCATAATTAATCATGATGGACTTCTCATTAAAGGAAGTTTAGTCCCTGTAGAGAACAACTGTCTTCCATTTAAGAATATTCCAACAAAGAATCAAGGCATATAGGTCATTTTATCCCCTTCACCTATTCGAATTCCCACTCATCGTGAATGATAAGTAGAGAGTTACAGAAAAATGATATAGGCTAAATATTTAACACATAAGATAAATGTTAGGAAACTAATCGTAACTAGATTATGAGTGTCAGAAAAAAATGATATAATTTTCTAATCAGATCTTACTAATTGAATAACTTGAAAACATGAATTATAAATAAGAGACTAAATCATACCTTATTTAGATTTTTTCAAAATTTGTTCTCGAGTTATAACCACAAGTTGTTCACATGTCTAACTTTTAATAATATCAATAGATCAAAGAAAAAGAACTCAATACTTGAGAGGAAAAGGTACAAGTATTAGTTTTCTCATTCCTTTTTTCTTATTTATAGAAAAAGACAGTAGAGTTTATTTCTTATTAAAATTAAAATTTATAATTATAATTAAAGTTTAACTATAATTATAATTACAATTTAGTTTTAATACAATCAAATATTTTATATTTGATTCTTGAAATTTCTCAAACTTTATAATTAAGTTCAGCTTAATTTAAATTAAATTTTCTCTTTTTAGTTGCTCTTTATGTGTGACCCATTATATTCCTAATATGTTGATAATGATTATAAATTCTAATTCTAATTCGTAGTTAAATTATATAAATTAAATTTTCTTTTAATTCTCTAATTAGGCAACATGTCATGACCACCCAAATATTAAAAATGTTAAAGTAGTTTGACCTAATATATGCATACATTTTTATGATATATAATTTAATCATTTCATCTTCTAGTGTTCCAATTAGACTTAGATTATGGAATTAGTGTTTTTTTAACTCTAATAATGTTTATTCTTACTAATTAGTAATTTATAATTAATATTTGAAAACACCTTTTCAAATCTCAATTCACAATAGCCTAAGAACTCCTTAAATAACCAATTATTAAGAATCGTAAAACATGCTCCCCAATTACTTTAAAGCGATGAATCATTTATTCACTTATCAATTATCTCTATATAGTTCATACTATATCTAGCTACTACTAACTAAACTACCCTTAATAAAATAAGTCATAAGTAGCATCAAAGCATAGTAATTCTCACACAAGATACTTTAATAATCTTAAGTCTAAGAATTAATTATATAACTATCATTATGTAGAAATCTACAAATATATAAGTATTATTTCATTGGGGATTCTCATAATCAAGCAAATTCATTGAATTTTTTTCTCTAATAAGCACATATATATTTGTTTAGGTATTACCATATTTTAATTTATGTGATGAATTACTTTTTTTATGAAAACGTAATGAATGATAGTTTTATCGTTTCATTAACATGATGTCTTCAAAAAATTACAACTAGGAACAATTTAAGAATAATATATAAATGCAAATTAAATCTCATAATTATGATCTCGTCATAATTTCAATTGTATAGTACCTTCCGAGGCTTGCATCTTTAGTATTAAAATATTAAATGTAATTAACAAAGTATATAAAGATAAAGAATGTCTTTATTAATTAAAATAATAATGTCAAGCATAAAATTGCAACCAAATGATTGACTAAAATGACCTAAAATAATAATAAAGACTAAGAGATTATTATAATCACTCCATCATGTTTGTTATTAGGGAGCCCATCAATGCTTCAAATTTTCAAATTGTTATGAAATGGATATTCTTTATATCCAGACCCATCTTCAAAGTATTATATACATATTTCGCTTGCTTACTTACTTAAACTTGCACTCTTATTTATTTATTAACTTGAGAATTAACTTAAGCATTGGAGGACCCCATTAACATAATTATGACGTCTTTGTTCACCATTGTTAATAATTTGGAATTTCAAATTAACTATTCATTCCAAGTTTACTCTGAACCTAAGGCCTAACTCCTACAATCTAACATGAACCTTTTACCTCCGATTTCCAACAAAATGGATCTATTTAACTTGACCCTCTTCTTATTTCTGGTTGGCTTTTATGTAGTTTCCAAGCCATTCTTGAAACAAAACCTAAGGGAAAAGTTAAGAATGAACAGTTATTGTAAATCGGTTCTCTAATGGGATTAGCTTTGGTGTTCAATGATTATCTTAAGAAAGCCTATCGCCTGATCTCCTCTTTTTAGGCACACACAAAACTAGGGTCTACGAGGCCTTTGGTTGGAACCCATAACAAACTAAGATTGGCATCCTAGTTTGAGCAAAGGTGTAAATAACAAGCAAGCGCTTAGTTCAAGTCGGATTATGTTAGGATTAGACAAACAATGATAAATTTGGATCAAATGTGTCAATCGAAAATGAATTTAGGCTGAGACAGAAAGGTTTTGATGACTATTAAGGCTTTAGGAGAATTAGGAAAATGTTGATGCAAAGAGATGTGAGCCAAGCAGTCAGTCTTCTGACATTGAGATTTTACCATACCTTATTTTTATAGGTTTGCTAATTTTAAAAAAGAAATTCTCTCAAAATTATTTAGCTACCAACAATTCAATATAAAAAGTTAAAATATTATTTATTGAGATATTTATTGAGGTTCTAATATTGTAACGAAGATTTGTAATAAATTCAATATTTTAAAATATTAATTATTGAGATATTTATAGAGGTCCCAATATTGTAACTGAGAATTGTAATAAATTCAATATTTATATGTTGGGAATTAAAACAAGCATTTGTTCACTCATATGCTTCTCATATGATATGTTGAGACTTCTTCAATGAGACTAATAGGAATATTTGATTTATGAGATGAAAGAGTCCTACATGCAACTTGAATTCTTTATTATTTCCTGTTTCAAAGTTTAAACTTTAAAAGATAAGTTAGGACAAGAATATTGAAGTTTCCGGTACATTATCTTTTGAAATACGAATACATTTATTTGAAATATCAACAGCAAGCATGTTCATAATAATCTTACAATGAGCATATCCTTTCCTATTGTGTCAACATGTTAGTTGGTTGACTAAGAAGAAAATAAGAATTGATTGAGCACAAAGCAAAGAAGACTCTATTGATATTGTTTCCATTTAACAAGAAGCAATATGTCACAGCTACTCTTATAACAGTTATAAGCCAGCTAAAAGGGACGAAAATCTTAATATTGACCAAAACCTTCTTTATAGATGGGAAGAGTTTTGGGCCTATTGGCTGTGATAACTCCACATGGGCCTAAAGTCGAGACATATGCTTCTTTGTGAGAGCGATTCCCATCCATCTGAGAACACCTTGAACGTAGTTTATCATGACCAACATACTCTAACTCTTTGACGTTGTCCACTTAAGTACTATCATTTTCACTCCTTTCATCCTTATCACTCCACTTAAGGGAGCTGGCTTTATCACCCATCCTCAAACTATGTCGAGGCTCGAGGCAAAGTTTGGCACGAATGCTGATGAGAGTAATCTTTGGCTACGGTTTAGTAAATACATCAACAAGTTGGTAATGAGAGGGAATATGTCAAGCCATAAGTCATAAGCAACACATTCTCGAACAAAATGGTAGTTGATCTCAATGTGCTTGGTACAAGAGTGAAAGACTGGATTAACTGTCATATGAAGAGCGTTGAGATTGTTATAGAGCAGTATTAGTATAATGCGAGGACGAGCAATATAGTCGCAGAATGAGGAAAGTAAGCCAGGTAAGTTCAACAATTGCATGTGCCATACCTCAATACTCTACTTCAGTAGATATTTGTGCAAATTGAGCAGTAAAGTTGACGGCAAAGGCAATATCAGGACATGTGAATGTTAGATATTGTGAATTGCCAAGTATAGCACGATACTCGGTTGGGTCAAGAAGAATGTGACTGTCAGATGGTGGTTGAATTTTGGAGGGAAAGGGTTCTTGCCGGCTTGCAGTCAAGCATAGAGAACATAGGCGAGAAGGAGTGAGTAAATTAAGCTTGAATAAGAAGAAGGCCTCAAGTATTATGACAAATTTCGATGCCAAAAAAATGAAGAATCAGACATAGATCCTTCATTGCAAACTCTGCTTGTAGATGAGAAATAAATGTGGATGTGAGATTTGCATTTGAACCAGTAACACAGCATGTCATCAACTTAAGTATAAGAATGATAATGCCATGAGAAGAGTTAAAAGTAAAGAGAGAAGAGTCAGCAAAGTTGCATAGAAAACCAAGTTTGAGAAGAGAAGAGCTGAAACGATCAAACCAAGCATACGGTGCTTGTTGGAGTCCATATAGAGCCTTTTTGAGTTTGCAGATAAAATGTGAATGTTGTGTGTCACAGAACCCAAGTGGTTGATCCATGTAGATGTCTTCAATGACATGACCATGAAGAAAAGCATTCTTAATATCGAGTTAACGAACTTCCCATCCTTGCAAAAAAGCAGCACAAAGAACAAGACGAATAGTTATAAGTTTAATAACCGGAGAGTAAGTTTCATGATGGTCAATGCCATCAATTTGATTGAATCCTTTAGTAATTAAGCAAGCCTTAAGGCAATCAAGAGTACCATCAGCCTTAAGGCAATCAAGAGTACCATCAACCTTAAGTTTGACTTTAAAAACCCATTTGGACCTAATAATGTGCATGTTAGAATTGTGAGGTACCAAGTACCAAGTGTCATTTTCGTGAAGAGTAGTGATCTCTTCCACCATAGCTTGTTTCCAACTGTCATATGACAAAGCAGATTTAATAGATTGAGGTATAACGGGAATAGAATCTCAGGTGACAAAAAGAGCATATTTGGGATAGAGTTTGAAGATTCCAGCACGTGAACTAGTAGTCATGGGATGTGATGGTTAGAGATCAAGGGAATGATGCGTCGGTATAACTTTCAAGGGAGCATTATTAGGCAAACTTGCATCCAATCAAGATTTTGAGTCTAACGAAGGAGAATTATATGAATCGTTACCTGCGGTAGGTGTGTGAACAGTAGCAGGAGAGCTCTCAGTTGGGCTTGAGGAAACCAAACCAATGTGATTAAGGAAGAAGATCTCCTTGAAGAGAAGTAGCAAGGAGCTGGATGGTGCAGGTAGGTGAGATGGCATCAGAGTCGCTGTCCAGAGAAGCTTGTGGTGGTGAGGTAATTGATGTGGATTCAGCTGTAACGGGTCACAAGTTGGGAGACAATGATTCCAAGCCTCGAGTAGAAGGGAGAACAACAATAGGAGGCAGGTCATGAACATAAATAGGTGAGTTGACATCGTTATTGAGGAAATCGGAGCTGACCAAGAATTGCTCATAGAACGAGGGATCAACTGCTGGTGATCGTTTCTTTCTGTACAGAAAAAACAATTCATCAAATTTAACATATCGAGTGACCACTATTTTCTAAGATGAAGGACGAAAACGCTTATAGCCTTTATACTTATCGCTATAACCTGAAAAAATGCAAGGAGCACATTTCAGATCGAATTTGTTTCGTTTTGTATCCCAAGTATATGGATAGCACATACAACCAAACGTTTAAAGTAAACTATAATTCGGATGAGTAGAGAACAATTTGAATTATGATGCATCAAAAGAAATAGCAGAAGAGGGTAAACAATTAATCAAGTAAATCGCGGTGATGAAAGCTTTACGCCAAAAAAAATACGAAACATTACTATGTAACATCATTGTCATGTTAACTTCTCTAATAATGCGATGGCGATGCTCCACTCGACCCATTTGTTCAGGGGTATAAGGACATGAAAGTTGGTGTTGAATTCCCTGTTGTCAAAAGTGATGAGAAAGCTTGTTATTGACAAATTCGCCACCATTATCTAAGTGAAGAATTTTAATGCGACAATCAAATTGACGAAGAACATATTGTTCAAAATCCAAGAAAATATTAGTGAAAGAGTTCTTTTGTTTTTAAAGGTATGAGAAACATGTAATGAGAGTAATCATCAACAAACGAGGCATAATAACAAAAATTTCCTAAGGAATTAACAAGAGCTGGTCCCTATAAATCACAATGAATTATTTTAAAGAGTTCACTAGCATGAGAATTTGATAAACTTAAGGGCAATTTTGAGAGTTTGCCAAGGCAGCAACTTTCACAAAAAGAAGTTGATAGAATTTATTAATAAAAGATATTAAACCAGCAAATGGAAGCCGCCTTAAAGATGCATCTTGAGGATGCCCACGTTTTTTATGCCAAATATTAGGATGAACTGAAGATTTCAATGCAAGAAGTGTACTTTCTGATTTAGGCAACACATACATATCACCCTTACGCTTTCCAACCAATAACACCTTCCTTATTGTTCGTTCCTTCACACAGAATAATTGATCAATAAATTCACAATTAACATTATGTTGGTTTGTAAGCTGACTAATAGATAATAAATTATGTGTTAATTCAGGTACAAGAAGGACATCTTTGAGAAGCAAAATATTCTTACTATCCGAAATTGGGAGATTTCCAACACCTGTAATTTTTAATTTTGAACCATTACCAACCAATACAAAGTCATGGACAAGATAAGCTCTTAGTTTTTCGAAAGGACCTGAGTTTTGAGTCATGTGGCTAGACGCACCAATGTCAACTACCAATCAATGTCTAGGATGGTATTGTCGAGCGTCATAGTTGTAAAAACTTGTGAAAGTTGATCATGATTTGCAGTTTGTCTCTTGAGCCACTAACAAATTGTTGAAATGTGACCCTACTTGTTGCATCGTTAACAAATCTCATTTTCATAAAGCTCACATTCAGAAGATGTCATTCTTTTCATACTAGGAGGTGATGGGAGAGGGTTGCGGTGATCAGCGAAGAGGTTACCCTGATCACTCGCAAAGTCATGTCGATCATTCACAAAATAACGACAATCATCGAAAGCCTGCACTTGATTATTACTCCCACCAATTTGGCGCTGGTAATCCCGATTTTAACTTGTAAACTCAATCTGAGAAGTATTGTTTGTAGTCTCATAGTTATTAGAAGCAGGCCCAAATCCTCTCCCCTCGAAAGTGAACTAAGTATAATATCCGGAGTCATAGCGACGATTGTTTCATTACGCAATGAACACATAACTAGTATTGACAAAAATCTCAAGAATAATATTCTTAGTCTCATATGCATTCAATTGGTTTATGCATTTAGAATATGTTGGTAATGGTGGCTTAAAAGCTATGGTGGTAAAATCTTTGTAGGCAAGACCTAGACTCATAAGTAAAGAGTGAACCTTATTCTTGTTAAGAAGAGGTTGGCCAATGGTGGCAAGTTTGTCACAATTTTTTTTGAAGTTCTTGAGATGTTCTGAGATAAATGTGCTTGACTCCTTTCGTAGGTAATTAAGTTGTTGCTGGAGTCTAAGTTCTCGTTCCTGAGAGTGGCTAGCAAACTCTTGTTCAAGAGCTAGCCATAGTTCAAGTGACGTTTCATCCCAGTTGGAAGTCCCAGTGCTTCTGTAGCTAAAGTCACAGTGAGGAGGTTGAGGAGGGTTATGTCCATTTGTTGCTAGTTAGTGAATTCTGACGATTCCTAGTAGGTGTCGTTAGTATGTTTAACGTCGTTGGTGGATGAAAACGCCTTGTCAACATCAACAAAAACTTCATTTAGTTTGAATTATGGCAGCGACGTGATCTCTCTTGTAAGATGGCCCTAAACTTTGTAGGATTGAGCCATGTTCTTGACTTGGGCCTTCAGACGACATATGTATCGTGTGAGAGCTTTACTGTGATGAAATTTGCGATATTGATTGATGTGGTATTGTTTTGGTTGAAGCTGAAAGAAGACATGTTTGATTAACGAGAGAAAGAGATTATGTCTCCCGTTAACAAGGATCTGATACCAAGAAGAAAATAAGAAATGATTGAGCATAAGACAAAGAAGACTTTATTGATATTGTTTCCACCTAACAAGAAGAAACACACACAATTGCTCTTTTGATAGTTAGAACCCAACTAAAAGGGACAGAAACCCTAATCTTGGTCAAAACCTTCTTTGTGGATGGGAAGAGTTTCGGACCTATTGGTTGTGATAACTCCACATGAGCCTAAAGCCAGGACATATGCTTCTTTGATGTTGTTTACTTGAGTACCATCCTTTTCGCTTCGTTCATCCTAATTACTCCACTCAAAGGGGCTTACTTTATCAGACTATAGTGTTCAATTTTATTAAGTAATTTTGGTTTAAAGTAACTCGGATAATAGAATTATAGGTAATCCGTTTTACATTTTAAATTGCCCATTTCAAGCTCTTTATATTAACAAAAAGATGAGGTCAATTCAACGGTTCTAATTTTACTTGTAAGTTTTAATTAATAATTCTTTTTTTAGGTAAATCTATTCACAAAACTAACTTTCAGACTCAAAGTCAATGTAAAACGGGAACAAATCATATGTTCCTATTATTCTATTCTTGTTATATTCCCTAAATATCCATCTATCAAATAAATGAGATCCACAAAAATTAAATAAATTGATACTCATAAAATATGATAAGAATAGGAAAAACTATGACAAATACCTCTCTGAAATCATCAGACATGGTTGTTGGGAGTACATTTGCTCCTTCTAGACTGTTTTGGGTTTTGTGTGAGTGCTTATCGTACACCAAGTCCATTAACTACGAAGAAAAGAAGAAATGCAAACAAAGATAGGTCCTCCATTGGTACAAAACGCCATTTGTCAATCCAAACCCCAATTACACTTATATTCCTTTCCTGTCATCTAATTTCTGTGGCCACTAGAAGTTGGCTTTGTATTGGACGGCTAATTTTATAATTCAAATAATCAATCAGGAGCTAAAAAATACTGACATGAGCGACTACCACGTGTACTTAACACCTTCAAGTTCAACAACCTATTCCAATTTCCAACCTCAAGAACCATAATTTCCCGGCAACATATCAACCGTCTTTCTTGAAATCAAAGTCTTTTGGGCTTTTAAGTGCAGATAATTAAACAAAGCCAAGTGTCTGGCAGTCGGTCAGAAACTGGATAGGAAAAGTCAAAGTGTATGTGTAGCAGGCGGCCGCGTTTGGTAGGAACTGGGTGTTGGCTGTTGACTTTGAATCAGTCTCACTCTCACTGCACTTCACTTCACTTGTTGGAACTGGGCCCATGGGTCTCTCCACGGTTCAGAGCATCGATACCAAAACTGTACTTGCCATTTCTTTGACCGGCTTTTAAAATACAGGGTCTCGGTCACTCTTGGCCACCAAGATATCTCAATAGAATTGGCCGCCGATCCAATTCAAAACGTGCTCCACTCACACTCCTGCATAAAAATATTACAGTTCGGATTCACAACACCACCTCTTACTTTCCTGCCACTTGTCACGCAACTTCCTCCCTTTTCTTCTACTACCGGCCTCTTTATAAACCCACCTCACCACTTCACCCCCCAACACAACCAAAGACGCTCCTTGTCTCTCTCGCTCTCTCTCTCTCCTCTCTCAGTTCTGTGATTTAAGCTTATACCCGTCCTCTTTTCCAATTATGGCACTAGAAGCTTTAAACTCTCCCACAGGACCAACCTCGTCATTCCAGTTCTTGGAGTCGAACCCCCAATACCTGCAAGGTGAGTCATGGACTAAGCGCAAGAGATCAAAACGACCACGTCTCGACCAGCAGCTCACTGAGGAAGAGTACTTAGCTCTCTGCCTCGTTATGCTCGCTCGCGGCGGCAACACCTCGGCATCAACTTCAACTTCCCCCCCAACTCACCACCGCTACAGCTCTCCCACTCAAACTCTTCCTACTACCTCGTCGGAACAAAAACTTAGCTACAAGTGTGCGGTCTGCAACAAGGCTTTTCCTTCTTACCAAGCTCTCGGTGGACACAAAGCCAGTCACCGGAAAAACGCCGGATTCAGCGAAGACCACCAGTCAACTTCCACCACCACATCCGCCACCGCCTCGAACGGAATCGGTAGGATCCACGAGTGTTCTATTTGCCACAAGACTTTTCCAACAGGACAAGCCTTGGGTGGACACAAGAGGTGTCACTACGACGGCGGCGCAGGGGCCGCGGAAAAGAGCGGAGCCACATCTGCTGCTTCTGAAGGAGTTGGATCCACCACTACTCATCAAAGTCAAAGCCTCACCGTTAGCCACCGCGAGTTTGACCTTAACCTGCCTGCCTTGCCGGAATTTGCGTCGGATTTGTTAGCCTCCGGAGATGACGAGGTCATGAGCCCACTGCCAGCAAAAAGGCACCGTCATTTGATGACACCGAAGATCGAAGTAGCTTAGAAGAATCAGATTTTTTTTTTTTTTTGTTGGATATGAAATATAATTTCTTTTTTTCAGTTTTTTTATTAGGTTGCATGTACGTAGCAGTTGCACTGCCTTTGTCTCAGTCGCTTCCTTGTTATGTTGCATTCTCAATTCAATTAATTTGTTATTTTTCCTTTATTGGCAAAGATATATCTCAAATTCATTTTAAAGTTGTACTACTACTATATGATTCAGGCGCATGTTGCCGATCCTTTCCTAACAAACCAAGGTAGAAGATGAGGCCAAAAACACGAGCGGAGAAGGGATAAGAGTGTAGCTGCCGACGTCGGCACATTGTTTTGGCAATTTAAAGAGATTAGGATGACAGGTGGCCTTACCTCAGCAATTCCACCGGCCTCTCTCTATTCGTGATGACAATCTGACGTGTATAAATTTTAGGAATTTTACTTGCCGCAGAATTTTAGGACTGCTTTTGATGTCATTCCCTCGTGTGTAGTGGATGGAACCTTTTTATCAGGACAAGACATCTAACAGTGAAGATACGTTTAGAGATTCCAAGCGTCCTTTTTTGCTCCAATCTACTTCTTTTGCGTCTTCGCAATCAGACTAATGTCATATTTTCCACGTAATTCCGAGAAATTTTCGGAGCCGTGATGTTTGTCCACACTTGGTGATCTTACCTCGTATCGGACGTACAAGTTCTTTTAATGTTACAAAAAGGAAATTTAACTAAAAAGAACTACATAATTTCACAAATTCTTGCTGTTTCGCGTCGACTTGTCTATGATTTTAAGATAAAAATCAGAGGGCCACGGTGTCCTGATCTGGCGCATTTTTTTAATGATAAGACGAGCTTTGATTAGCCAAAATGTCGGCCAATTATTTAGTAGCCAGTTGGCGTTTACCAAACCCAATTCAAAGAGGAGGGCTAGTTCTTGGTCAGCACCAGCTCGGAATAAAATGTTCTACAAGGTTTGAACACAGATCCAATTACCACTCGTGGTGTTCAAAGCAAAACGTTTCTGTACTTCTATGGTCACCAACCATAGAATAGTTATTTTTGGACAAATTTTACTTACTAGTTGCTGAAACGTAGCAGGAATTAAATGGTTTGCAGGTATGCTTAGAAATTACTTAATATACACATTAAGAGTAACTACAGTGGATTTAGTTAAAAGTGTTGTAATACATGCATGTATGGTGTGGATGACTAGGTACATACTATTTATGTACTTCATTCAATGATATAGACTTA
>JANKYF010000006.1:9340886-9351688 GCA_029829435.1 Erythroxylum hondense | reverse complement strand
AAAAATGTAATAGTGAATACGAGTTATAAAGTCAAAATTATACAAAATTGAATTCAATTTTAAAACTAAAAAAAATATTTATTGTGTTATTTCAATAGTCTTTTGCAATTAAATAAGGTAATTAGTTCTAAACAATTAATCATTTATTAATATAACTATCATTAACTACTAAATATAAGAAGTTAAAATAAATACTATGTACATTTTCCAGGACGTGACATAACAAATCAGTACACATACTTTTATCTATAACTCGTTGTCCTTTCAGCTCAATGGAAAATAAGTGTTCAAACTGCAAAACGTTTTGAACAATCTCCCATCATGGCGTCAGACCATATAAGGGGAGAGAGAGGGAAAAAAAAACAAAGGCTAAAGAGAGAGCACCTTAGTTGACAATAACCCTACTGAAGAAGCCATCGTTTGCATCACATCCATCGCTGAATAGATGGCATCCTTGATATTGTGGACATCTGCCTGAAGGATAACGAGAGAAAGAAAAACCATTATGTCTAGTTCACGCCATTGTGTTTTTAGTGACAAACCAAAAGAAGGAAATTGACAAACCCTTGCCCCAGCAACGACAGGTAACCGGAGTGTGCTAGCACACAAAGCTTCAATAGCCCCTGATAAGGACCTAGAGTAATCCTGGTCCGTGAGCTCCAATTCTTCCAAATATATCATCTGCAGTCAGCAAGGATGATATGATCAGACGTTTGGTAGCCATGAACATAACAATGTGGCAGTGAAAAAAACTCTTTTCAGAAACAAGCATTCACTCTAACTACGAAGTTAAATGCTAAACTGAATGCCTTAAGAAAGAAAGAAATGAAAGGATAAAGAGGAAAAAAAAGATAAAAAAGAAAGGCCACAAATTAAAGCCCACACCAAGATCAACAAAACGCAGACAAATATCTTACTTGCCCCTTGAGGATGGAAATTAGCTTCAAATTTTGCCTCAGCCGTTGCAGCTCCATTTGTTTTGCTCCAACAGATTCCCGCAACTTTGAGATTGTTACATGCGCACTATACAGGCTTTTCTGATAGAGAAAAAGAGTGCATATGATAATAGAAGTTTCCACCATGCAGTCGACATGATAAATTAAAAACAACATATCAAGAACATAGTAATCAATATGCAAATACGGGGCAAGCATTATGAACGTTTTAAATTTACTGCTTTTACAGTCACATGAATACTGAACCTTATGCATTTCCATTTCAATTAGGTATCTCCGTCCCTCTCCTTCAATCTCTCTTTCCCTTTTTTATCCTTTTTTCCTTGTCCTCTCAATACAGAGCTTAGGCACCAAACGATACCCTCACATTTAAAAAATACTTGATATGTTGTTAGCAGATTATATCCAAGAATATGATGAAGTTTGCTTCAAGAACAGTAAAAATTTACTAATACCTTAAAGACTAATTTCTTGAGTTCACATCTCCTCGGCCCAAAAACTCACTCCCAGTTTCCCATCAACCAAAGTCATTGAACACACACTGCATTCCACAACACAACTGAAAGTTTCTAAACTTCAAACAGTTTGACAACACAACACAATTTACAGCCTCAATTTCTCCTCCAATTGACACAATCCTATGTCTCATAATTTTCCCAGCATAATCACTAATGCTAACTTTTCTTACATCACTTCTTAAAGCATGCCACTGTCTATTATACACAAAAGATTCAACTACCTTCCCTTTCCCATGGCCAAATCCCTAGTCCAATCATCATGTCTCGAGGCAGAACTCGAGGTTAATTTGCACAATTCAACAGCATGAGTTATAGTCATGAATAAATTTCACAATCCTCATATAATACATCTGCACCAATGTTCACATGGACAACAAATGCACTGACCGATGAGAAAATAGGCAAAACTAAACTACAAAAGGGCAAATAGTCTTATAATCAGTAAGGATAAAATGATACTAGTCCACCTTGTACAATAAATCTAATGTAGTCAGTATTGTCCAAGCAAAGGAGCTGCTCCTTCAACTCCAGACAACAGAAACTCTGTTGTCAAATGAAAAGCATTCCCTCTCCTGGTCCTAAAGTTTCTGACAACTGAAAGTTCTACATGTCTGAACTGAAACTCCGAAATTACAAGTTTTAAACTAGGTGGTAATAAGGCCTCATTAAACGATTAAGAGTTTCTTGCTTCTACAGTAACCAATGATCCATTGTTCAGTCACTCTCCTCACTTCCCTCTATTTCATTACAAAGTAGCATTCCAGCAACAAAGTAAACGGATATCATCTTTGGAAGTAAGGATTTGACAATAGTCAGAAATTGTATTGACTAAAATAAATTCAATGCAAGAAAAGCAAGAAAATACCAAGTTCAGCAAACAGTAATCGTACCTCTGTGTTCATTCTTTGTGTATGCAGGGAAGTATCAGCTCTAGCATTGATAAAACGCCACTGCAACAAACGATTATACAAGATCCTCAACAAGTGCACCTCAACAATCCGATTCTCCCCAACTCTCCCTCTCCGGATATCAGCAGCAAAGCTCAAAATGGACGGTGTACTACTTAAATTGCTCATATTACCACTCACTGCAGTTCCCACCGCACTTCTCATCCTCGATGGACTCATTCCCCTCATCGGAGACATCGCAGGCATAGTACTGATCTTACTTGGCGACGCATGACGCATAGTTTCACCACGAATAGGAGACAACTGTCCCCTGCTATGCATAACACCCTTCGGCGAAGATACTGGACTGTCAATTCCAATTCTCTTCGGTGCAATAAGTTTAGGCGGCACAGGCCCATTAAGTCCACTATTAACCGGAGACCCAGGCTCAGTCTGTCGTCGGAGCTTTCTACCATATTCTTGCAAGAACCTGGCAGCAACCAGTGTTCCTCGGGGTCCACGTTGTCCTTGACCACCATCGTAGTTGCTGTTACTCTCTGAAGTACTTCCTGAAGACACACTCTCTGTGTCGGAAGCATTAGGCTCACGTTGTACAATAGATCCGTTAACATCAACTAGCTTCTCTGTATTAGAATCAGAGCTCAATCTGCCTTCAATTGAGGACCTATAATCAGCCATAGAGTCCTGCAACGACCTGATGACACTGACATTCGCTTCAGATCCATTTAATCTCTTCTTATCATCAGTGAAATCCACACTTCGAGCCATCGAATGCGCTTGCCGTAACCTCCCTGGCCACCGCTGCTTCTCCGCCGGCGAATTCTCCACATGATCTGCGGCTTCTCTCTTCGCCGATGTAGTCGTTGCTTTTCTCCTCTCCGGAGTTCCTTTCCTCAAACTAACCGGCGACGGAATTGGTTTCGCTTTACTCGCCTGAAACGCGAAAGATTGTCCCTGAAATGACACCGACAAGCTTCTCGTGGAATTAACCAACATCCTATGAGCATTCGACATTTGCACTCCATTACCATTTTGTATCTTCAAATCCAAAGGATTGGAAACCGGCGTCGCCGGTCGCCTCCTCTCGACCGATAGTGACCGTTTGACCGCGTACGGAGCGGAGGGGGTCATCACGGCCGTTGGTCTTGATATCGAAGGAGACGGAGACCGCTTGGCGTTGGAAGGCGAAGTAGAAACTGAAGACATGTATCGAGAAGTGACTTCTCGTGATTTTGGCCGGCGTGGAGCATTGTCAGGGTCTGATGATAACAGCAGCCGACGCGTGGGATTTTGATTTGACGCATTTTTGGTGTTTAACGGAGTAGAAACAGCAGCTACCATTGCTGAAAGGAATGCTCAACGATCAAATTCAAGTCACATCCTCCTAAAACCCTAATTCCACTTTGCAAAGTCAGTTTTAAAGACAATAAAGAGTAGATAATTTATGAATAGTAAAAGCATGAGAAACAGAGAGTGAGGTTTTATTTTTGAAATTTTAGAGAGAGAGAGAGAGTGACGGCGAAATTTGACCGTTATGGTTGCCGGCGAGGGAGTGTGTTTAAGGGGGAGGGGGAAGTTGTTTGAGGCGTGATTTTGGAGAATAACTGTCGCACTAGGAGAGCTATTAATTTTAACTATCTTCTAAGACAGCATTTTGATATTTATAATGCAAAAAGTGGAAGCCACTCGCGTTTACGCGTGGTGAACTTACGCACTCGCCTTGTGGGGCAGGTGACGACTGACGTATTCAAACGTGGGAGTAAATACGGGGAAATAAGAAATCAAGAGACGAAGATGCGAGTACACGCTAAGAGAGCTGCGTGTGTTTAAATTTGAACGAGGAAAGCTTCAGTTATGTGAATCTCGGAGAAGAGACGTTAGGCCAACGAAACTGGACTTTCCATATTATATAATTTGATTGTCCTAATCTTGGGTGTATTTGGCCAACAAGAAGGGAGTTGAATTAGAGCTTATTAGTCCATGATTAGTTTGCGGGGGTTTGTAACTTGGCTTTATGACCAAATCGAAAGTGTTATTCAATTCAAAGCAAACATGTGTTATTGGATGGAGCTATATCCTACTTGTAATGACAAGACATTCCGACATGAACTCCATTCACGAAAAGTTCAAAAAAAAGAAGAAAAGACAGTTTTCTTAGTGATATGGTCCTAACTAAACTCTTCAAAAGTGTTCGTAACTGAACAATCTCTTAAGTTAAATCTCAAGTCTTCTTTTTGATTACTTTTACGTATGAGTGTGATATTGGTTAAGCTTCTTAGGCCTTAAAAAACTCAATGCTATATGTTACTCCAACCACCGTATTGAAAAAGGTATGGATAGGTAGGTGACAAAAGCTAAGAACTTTGATGTCTCACTCCATTCATGTTGCTGTCTCTCTGGATTGCACAATCCTAAACTTTCGTCGAAGTCTATGCCACTTACTGCTCTGTAATTGCCATGTAACCAAGCAAAAAATAGTCGCTTCTGCTTCATTAATTTGACTAGTCACACGTGAACGGCTTCTGGTTTGAATCACCCAAACAAGTCTCTTCCTGGCTTCTGGTGTTGACTATGGTGATGATATGATAATGAATGAGTTTCTTATGCAACGTTAAGAGGCAAACTTATTGTAAAATGTTGTTACTCATACAGGATTACAGGTTACATATTACGATGGTAAGTTTTGGAGAATCACATCATGGGAAATCAATGCATTACAGGACCACTTGAGAAAAGTTAGCTACTTCCTTCTCCAGCTCTCAAGTTAAGAAAAAGGATATCTATGTTCCTTTTCCTGTTATCATCTACAAGGAAAGTATATATTTCTTTCTTTTCAAGGAAATTAACTAACAGTTGATAAGAGGCTAAGTAGCAGTGAATTTCTTCCGTACTCCTCTGTCTCACTGTAGTCTCAACCCTACGTATTTAACTTGTCAAATTATCAAGTTACACCACAAGAACGATATAACTAACTAGTGACCTCTGATGTTTTCATACATACCAAAAAGAATGAGTTTCTTGATGAGATTCACTAACTTTTGTTAATCTGCACTAATCTTTAAGATTAAATGAAGAAGCAGATATGTGCAATCATATCTATAATGAGATATAATTGAAGGAATTGCTTTATAACACAATCGATTCCAGCAATCATTCAGATACAAATAAATGAACAGAGCGTGAGTACCTGACCAAATCGTAAATCTCAAACAGGAACTGGTGACATGATGAACCAAGTACTGTGTTTTGTTGGCAATAGTAGAAAGAGCCTAAACCTAGTATTAGTCACCTAATAAAGAGGATCAGAGCAGTTGGGAACTATCATAGTTTTCATAAACGAGATTATAGGTTATATCCAAAAGTGCAGCTCTTTCTAGTATTCTCCGTCCCATAATGCCTGCTTTGATTTCTTTTATTTCCCTTTTGCTTTCACAAGGGTTGTCACACCCGGAGTTCCCAAGTTTATATCTTCTATTGTTCATATTTAATGCGTTGCCAATGGTGATTCAGACTTTAAGCTCGGTATGATCTATATGCAGCTTGCATGAGGCAGAGAACGATACAGATAGTATGAACATGTGATTAAGCCCGGTTTTATGGAGAATGTTTGGAGGTCTCGAAACCTGCCATCCGAACGAAAGGTCCTGGAAATTAGGTCTCTTCGCATGAGAGACAAATTAGTGAATGACTTTAGAGTTTATTTTACCTTAAAAAGTTAAATCTCCTAAGTTCTTGACAGGTATTCTGGTTTAGTAAGTACACGGTAAACTGACTGACGCCATGATCAAGCATTCAGTGTAGCGTGATCATAGCGCATACAATTTTAAAAATTACATCAACTCCTAAACTTGCAACAGAGCAATTGGAAAATCGATATGTTAGAGATAAAATGGTGAAAAAGAAAGTCGAAAAGTTGACTGCAGCTACATCTGGGTCCTAGCTGACATCTATTAACACATTCGACAGTAAAGATGAAATTAAGTTGAAGTCACATCAATATCAGTTAAGGATCACTGATAGGAGTTGGACAGCGTCATGACTTAAGTAATAATTTACACTATAATTGCTTTTAAAGTAACTAAAACCTTAATTAGTAATCTTGTCTAGACTTAAATAGCATAGATAAGCCACGTTGAAAGGTTGGGTACATGATATTCTATCATTTCCCAACTTGGTCCCATTGCCTTGATGGGTATTACACTTTCTTCCCACCAGAAAACGCAGAAAGAAAAGGAGCAGAGTGACAGTGGGGACTGAAAGATGTTTTCAGTTTGCCTTTTTTGCATTTCTGATCATGACCGATGATGTTCCCTTCTCTGGCTAACTTATGGAGAAAGAGATAGGATTAATGGGAGAGAAAAAAAAAGGATAGAGATACAAGAAATGAATGCTATTTGGTGAGATGTGTTGGTGGATGACTCTAAATTTCTATGAAAGGATTGGTTTACAACAAAGTTGTTGCATAGATGGGAGGTAACGCAATTAGCTTCCAGGACAAGGTAGGTGCATGACCCCCATGCTTATTGGCTCTGGTTGATGAGGTTGTTGAACTTTTCTTGACGGTTCTGAACACGGCCTTTCCTTTAGATATTATGTTAGAGATTGAAGTAATTGTTCATGCGGGTTTAGCAATCAATTTATATCGGTCCCCTCTAGGATATCACACCATGATTGTTCATCACTCCTTGTGTTATTAGCTTGTTTCTGATAGTGCTAGGTACGAAACATCTTTCGGTTAGTATATATGTAGAAAAAACAAACTATTAATTGATAATTATCACACTCAGTCTGAAGTCTCGCAATAAAATAAAGTATGGAGAAATCTAATAATATACAACCTTACTTCTATATAATAGAGAGGTTGTTTCCAGTAATAATAATAATAATAACTCAGGAGTTAACCTCTTGTGGCTGATGATCTCTCCATACAATGAGGACCACGACATTCAATTACTTGACTAAACAAGAGTTTGTCTTTCACTTTCCCAACAAATTTGGAGTTTGTTAGTTACTTTCTTTGGTCAAAGCTTACCCTTGTCCTAAGTGCCAACAGACCAACAACGTTATTAGAATTCACCAAACAACTACTACTACCTTCTTGACGCATATTAACCAACTTGGACCGAAAGCTCCTGCTGAGTGAGAAATGACACCTTAATAAAATGTGGGAGAGAAAACTTCAATTGTCTTGAGATTCTAATATAGGATATCAGTTTAGGGATAACAATTACAAATCACACTGGAAAAGCACAGCAATTTTACAAGCAAAGTTTTCAGACGGAAACGTAAGCAGACATACGACTCGAGGATTTGGTCTGGATGTAACACACAATTTAATACAATAAATATAACTACATAAGATACACCGTGAAGTGATTCGCTTCTTTCAACCGGTTAAATGATATCTACATTCAGGACATAGATAACATGTTACCTAAGCTATTCCACCATTCCCGGGATGACTAGGAGCAGGTGGAGATGGTTTGGGGATGTATGGAATCAGAGGAGTCCCATGCTCAATTGGACCAGGTTTGATGGAAGCCTTTGAGCTTGGAACTGGGTCTATAGGATTATAATCTTCCAGATTCACGTTATGGTTGTTCTTGCTTTCAGTAACTCTATTATGGCCCTTCTCCTGCAAGTTTAAAGGGACAGCAACTGCATAAACCTGAAGATATCGGATTTCAAACTCTCGCTTTTCGAGTCAAATTACTATAACGGGGATATACCTTAAGCTTCCTGCTTGTGTCTGCCATCTTTGTACTACTACTGAAGTCCACACCTGGAATGACAGAGAAACATACCTGAGGTATTTCTCAGCACTAGCACAACCAGTACTTCAAAATATTGCTTAGTTTCTTGCCTAAAAAAGACTAGAAAGAAGGTCGAACTCGCATGTTTACAACTGATTCAATATTCAATACTCAAAACTGGTGGCCCTTACAACAGTTGATTTTACTACGAGGCAGTGGAGCAAAATTAGCAATCAGTTTTTTGAAAAGCAAAGTAAACCATCAAACTCGACAGATCCCATGCTGTAGGATCAAGCCTTAATCCTGCTGCTTATAATCAGAGTTGTGAATTGTGATAGTATGACTGAAAAGATCTCAACAATCTGCATACAATTTTCGTGTAGTGTAGGAATTAGCAAGCTTAAGATGCCTTTCAACAGTGAAGTGTAAACTTAATACATTCTGTTGCAAGCCAAACCCTGAACAAGCTAAATAAATACATATATTAAGGGCAACTAGTGACTTACCAAACTTTATCCCAAGTTAAACGCATAATCATTCTAAATTGAAGATTGTAACGAGCAACATATCATGGTTATAGCTAGTCGATGGGATGTATTGAGAGACTTATTGACAGAGATCAAGAATTGGATCTTTCAGTCACATTTTTTTCCACCAAGAACGTTTTATAAAACTCTTGGACTCCCGAATTTGGAGTATAGTCACGAAAAGAAACATGACTTCTCAAACTATCCTTAAAAGGAAAATGAAGAAGGATTTCTCAGCCATAGAGTTTTTTATTTGAAATTTGAAAATGGAAAGGCATGCATGAAATCTAACAGAGTCGCTTAACTAAACCATGCACAACTGATCCTACCCAGAATGTCAAGATGAAAACAGAAAATTTCAACCTTAACAATGAAAATCTTACAAATTTTGCAAAAGCGTTAGTCTTTATTCAGTTACTTCTGCACATTGCTAGATCCCACTTTATGACTAACTATAAAAGTTCAAGGCAAATAAACATCAATCCAGCATTCAGATACAAGAAGAGCTAAGACTATGATGAATCATGCATGGAATCTCCTTTAAACACTTCCATTGATAATTACAGAGAAGCTGACAAGTATTTTTCCTAATAAGAAACAACACACTTTGTCTCCTTGCGTATCGTGGGTATGTAAGCACAAAAGGGTGATGAGATTAGTTAGTGTTACATACCAGCAGTTGACAAGGTTGTTGCACTGCACGTTAAGTTGGGGAACACAATTAAAGCACTCCAAACAACCAAATACAAAACCCAGAACCTAGAAACCTTCATAGTGTTAAACAAAAACGTACATGCACAAAACCTCACAACCCCCTTTTAAGCAAGTTAGACCTGCTACAAAAAAAGAAATCGAAAAAGAAACAAAAGAGCGGGCTTTCGTCAGAGAAGATAGAGAGAGCGAAAGTGGACCAGAAAATCCGCAAAGATAAGGGGAAAATAGAGGTGGGAGAAGGGGTATTAGTACGATGCCTATGCCTTTGCCCATGTCTAGGAAAGTATAGAATAATGGGGGAGTCTTTAAGGTGGTAAGTGAAGCAGTAAAAGAAGACATGTGGGCATCCTTGTCTTGCACTGCTGGAGAGATGCAGAAACTGAGTAATTGCAGAAAGGAAATGCCGAGGATTTAATGCTCATTTGAAATGCTTTCTTATAGTTTGTGGAATTCGAGCCGCTAGGCACGTCCTCCTACTGCTACTGACACTTGAGCTTTGCGGTTCCGCCAACTGCACAGCATTTTGTTCCCATTTTGACACGATATGGTCTCCTCTTAGGTCTCCATACTTTGTTTCTTCTTTCTTTTCTTTTTCTTACACGTAATAAAGTTAATCGTGGAAAATGAAACTCGTGTTGCTATTCCTTGGAGATTTCATGGAGGAGACACCTCTTGATCGATAGGGGTCAACATAATTTTCTTAATGTGCGTGCTCCAATCTATTGCAGTATGCCACAAATATTTGCTCCATGCATTCCATATAAATGGATGTATAGAGACCTAAACGAGGCATACATAAACCAAGTTACAAAATCTCGTGAGCTGAATCATAACTAAATCCCACACCTCCAATAAAACCAAATCTTTTGTAGGTTGTGGATGAATAGCAAAGGGTTGGTCTTGAGTAAATGGTACAGAAGATTTCAACCCTTCTCCAATGGCCCATGGAACTGAATTGTCTAAGTCAAAGATTACATGAGTTGGCATTTAAAACTAACAAGTTATGGATATGCATTTCAAAGTATGGAAAAGAGCTCTACATAACGGGGTCATACCCTACTTTGTTCTTATTATATTAAGGAGTGTTAGAACATAGGCACATGATGCAATCTCACTAGCAACTCAATAATAATGAATTTTTTATTTGATTCTCTACAAGTTGGGATTATTTAAATTATATAAACTATAATAAAATATGGATCATAATTTGTATTTTATTCTAAAGATTAATCTTTTTCTTATGATTTTTTTGAACTGTATCTAACCCCTGCATAAATATTGGACCTCTAATAATATTTATAAAATATGTTGAGAAAATTATAGTCCTTAATTATTAAATATCTTATATTTAATCATAAAATTTTTCAAACTTTACAACCAAATTTAACTTGATTAAAAGACTTTTTATCTCTTCAAGTCATTCTTT
>JANKYF010000006.1:9323143-9334252 GCA_029829435.1 Erythroxylum hondense | reverse complement strand
TGTTCGATTTATTTTAATAACTCTTGTTGTTAGAAACTGATCAATTTATTAATCAATCGGTCAATTTTTGTAAATTAATAAGTTTTTATTAAACACAATGAGTTAATTAATTTTCATTTAACAATCTTTTTTTAATTAAACTTTAAATTTGATATGTTTCCTTAAATTATATTTTAAATTCTTTATAAATTAATTAGGAGAAGATAGGAGTTGCATTTTAATCTGATAGCTTCGTGACCTAGAATTCTTGGAAACACAACAGCATGCTTCCAGAGGAACATAGGAATGAAAGATCAATTATTTAGTTGAACTACTTACTACTCGTCTTCAACAATGTCAACACACTGTAACACAGACATTTGGTTTGAACCTCCCAAACTTTTGGTGGGTCGGCACAGATCACGGGATCACCAATGGCTCCACATACTGTAGCTGCTTAATTATAACCTCTGTTTTTAATTGATTGAATTTTTTAAAATGCTTCTTCAAGAACTCAAGCAACTCAAATGCTTTAGGCCATGGCCTGTTGGAGAGAAATGTTGTCTGAAGTAGCCATTTATCTCTTCCTCTCCCAAACCATCAGAGCTTTGAAAGATTGTTGTCAATAGGTGAATATAGCTAAAAGACACAACCACGAAAGAAGATTGCATAAAGATGCTAATCCCAAACACAGCAACACAAAAGTTTATTCCAATCGGCATAAAAGGAGAGATGGATAATATCCAGCTGGTGGGGAAGATGCTAAATACAGAAGAGCAACAGGAAGCCGAGCCATTCCTGGGTTTATGTTATCTATCGTTCTTTTCACTCAAAAGCTGCGGCGGAAATATGGAGCGCACCTTGCCCATCCAAAGCAGTTCCAACAAGGCCGTTTCTTCCTCTTTCCGGACAGTCGAGCATTTGCGATTTCGTTCTTCCTCACCATCTCCCACATGACCTGAACATCTTCATACTCGCAAGCCCTTATATCATGCGTCAGTTTCAACAACCCTGCTTTCCAAGATTACTCCTCACTATCAGACAAATGTTTTTAAGGGCCAAGACCAATAAAGAAATAAAAGTTTGACTTAGTTTAAGTGCATTGCCTTTAGAAGATTAATTCTCAATTTGATTCAATAAAAGGAAGAATGTGAGATTTGGTTACTCCCAGTTTATAATCCTAGAATATCCATCCCTTAGCCTCCAGCTCAGTTGTTTACCAAGTTTAGTTATCACAAGAGAAGGAGACTGATGCTAGTCCAGGAAAACCGTACATTGGAAAAAGTCCTTTCGAAGGCCAGGACTCAGGACAGTAACAAATGTTAGTGAAACTGTAGATAGTTTCTAGTTTTCTGTATCTACGTAATGAATTGAATGGACTACGGGGTTTCCCTTTTTGAATGAAAGGCACACTTCTATGTAAGATCAAGCAATTCCATACCTTCGTTTTACATATCAATTTCTACAATAAACAGAAACGCAGATACAGTGTGACATTTCGTAAAAACCAGAAAATCAAAACCGAAACTATATATGGAGCTTGACAACTAACAACGGCGTTCCCGGACAAGAAAGCTACAAACATGGCCAGAAGCAAAAATTTTCGAACACATTCCCACCAAAATCATAACTTTTGGAACCAAAAACTGGTTCATGGGCAGTAAAAACACGAAAGGGAAGACAAACATACCAGGTTTTCGAATTCCCAGACGCACAGCTACACCTTTGCAGACCCTATTCACTGGACGCCTCATCTTATCCCACCCCTCCATTTCGTATAATTTGTGATTATATACCCACTGCCGCTTTCTTCTAATGGAGAGATCAAGAAGCAGGGGCACCCAAAACCCACCACACAAGCAGGAAGTAATTTATAACTCTTCCTCTTTTACAACAAATAAAACCCAGAGTATGACTTGTCTCCTCTATAAAAAACAATACATTCTAACCTCCCAACTAGAAACTAACAGAACGGGGAGAAAGCCAGAGGCCTTATTGACAGCCCAACCAACTCCTCTCTTTCTCTCTCTCTCTCAACACAACGCCAGTGAATTAATCAGTTAATCTACGTGGCAATGCTGACGTTATAACGGTCGACACGTGTCTGTTTAAAATTGTCCGAATTCATTGCTCAGATCCCGAAGAATGGGACGGCTCTCTGATTGGTACGGTCAAAACATTGTCTTTGCTACGTGGAGAGTAATAATAGGCTGTCACTTTTCGTGATTGTACGCGCATGTCAAGATATTTTCCATTCTTGTTTCGTCTTTTGATGAGGTCCACGTTTTTTGGGACAAAAGCAACGAAGAGATTTCGGTCGGCAATTATCATGGACGTAAAGGATGTGACGTCTGCTGGGTAATTTCAAGTGAACACAATCCCTCCTACGTGGCGATACATAATTGGCCAGACCGTTTAAGACAACAGGAATGGTGGCTTTGAAATTTGTTATTTCTATGTTTATTAGTTGGTTTTAGAAATACAGGAGATTCAATGGAGGAGCCGAAGCTGAAACGCAACGTATGACGGCCTATGTGGAACTAAAAGAATGCTAGAAAATTAACAGTAAAAATGGGCCTAACTGCTGCATTCTTGTGAGCTGATGAAGAACGCAGCCAAGTCGAGCATGATTTGCATAACATCATGGAGAGCTCACTTTCTTCAAACTTGCCATGTATGTTAGATAGATAGTCCATGCATATGCACACGTACTGTTCACCAAAGGCTGACAAGAAACAAGGTGAAAACAATTGTGCATCATTAGTGAAGGTGTTGGGCATCATGCAAAGATTTCAAGCTCAAGGGTCAAAGACACTAAACTCTAGCCAATATCACGAAATATGGAGGAGTAGAATAAGATAAACCAAAAGGGTCTACCTGCAGATGAACTGGTGTGAATTTGTATGTAGCAAAGTCACAGATTGGCCAATACAGAAGACCATTTACCAATGTTGGTAGCAAGTCTCGTTTCAATCTAGCAGTTATCTCCCCACCATTTTCACCTGCGTTTAGCACCATATAGTTCACTTTTAAAATTGCATTTTAGACCATAATAAAGCATTCATATAACATACTATAGACTCCGATGCAATGCAACCCCAAATCAGCTAAAGGACACCTTACACCAGTTAAGAGGACAAATTTTCATGTAAAGTTAGGGAGATGGAAAATAATGCATTAGGAAGTTGAAACTGTCTTATTCTTTGTTCGAGCCTGCAATAAATATCCGAGGGCTACCACATTCAACATATAAGAAGTCGTGCAGAAGACTCAATAACTCACTCCAACCGGGAGGCCTAGGGTGTTCAGCTCTATGGGCGTGTAACTGTGCAAGTAATTAACTGATTGAAAACTATTTAACCTACAATCGCAGACTTAACATTCAACTTATTACCAGCTAATGTCAAATGATAAGCTCTGTTTTTGTGGTCGTAGACATCTATGTTCGAAGTAACTCAAACTGCATTTGTCATTAAAAAAGGAAAAAACATGTTGTTTACCTTGTAAAGCTGCATTATAGGAGAAGAAAAGAGTAGTATTCACAGGACCATAGACACCCTGCCCCAAAAATATTTTCGCAAGGGTACTCAACATGTCACGTTTTGGCAGCGCTCTTGACATAGCATTGAACCACAAGTGCTGCGATGGCCCCAGAAAAACAAACCCGTATCCAGCCATGCGTAATGTCCTTATTGCATCCAAAGAATCAGATGATTGAGAAGATATCATCTAATAAGATATTTATTTCAAACATTAATAAGTAGGTTGCTCAAAACTGAATAACACATAGATTTGTAAAAGGAAATGTAAAGATAAAAGACAGGAACTACGCATGCTTATGTCATCCATGTACTAAAATTTGCCTAATACCTCACGAACTTGTAAAGCCATAATAAAAGTAAGTTTTATGTCTCCTGCCTACTACTTGGGAACTTGGATTTGGACGAACACCTTGTTAAATTATTTCTTATGACAAAATTTTGATTATAAGATCACAGATTTGGCAATTATTAATGGAAGCAGACGATTAAACTAAGGGAAGGATATAAGAGCAGGAATACATGGAGAAGGCTTTGAGTAGCGGAAACATGCTTCCCAACACACCATAGTCAGATATTTACAGTCGTATTCCCACGAGAACTTAAGCGTCTTAAAAACTTCCAAGTAATTGTGCAGAATAGTTAACGCTACATTTAATCGGTTTTGCCACCCAAACAAGAAGATAAATATCAAGCAAAGCAGAAAGCTAGAGGTGTACCTGAGCAGTCATGTCAGACGCAGCATATATTAGGGAAGTAGTGATGGTTTTGGTGGTAGCTGGGTGTGAATTAAGCTTGCCCATATACCATCCCAGAAGCCCAAGTTTTGATTTTGAATTGGAATAAGATGATTCTGAGAATGAACGTGATGGTACATGGAGAAAGGCAGAGGCTTTGGAGTCTCTTGTTTTCTTTATGTTGTGGGACGAACGAGTGCTTGTGCAGAATCTCTGTTGCTGTTGGTTTGTACACGAACCTTTTGAGAGGATATTGGCTGTGACGCAGCGCTTAGCGGTGGATTTCACGGATGCGCCGCCCATGATGTAGAAGAAGGATTTGGGGATTTGAAGAACCTCTTAAGTGATTATGAAGGGCATTTCACTTCTCAGCGAGCAAAACAAAACTACAAGGAAAGCTCAGATGTTTTCGTTTGAATATAATTTCCTCTCGTTTTGCCATGTTAGAAAGTTCTCTTATACTCACCTTCCTGTATCTTCCCTCAAAAGAGGAGCAAATTAAGGCTGACGAAAGAAAACCCGTTACGTGTGGAAATGTTGGCGGGCCTCAATTTTATAGCAAATCAAAATTATGATTTTTTGTGATAGCAACTTTCGTGTTCTGACCTTTTTCCTTTTATGCAAATGGGATAGCTCCATATCGTCCTCACCAAAAGTTTTAGAATTAGATTGCGTCTAAATACAAATTTTCTTAGCCCTCGTTCTTTCATATACACGTTGAAAGTGAAACAAAAGTTGAATCGTAATGTTAATGTTAGTCTCCATATGAGAATTCAATTGTAGCACCATATGTTAGATGAGAAAGTCGAACTCGCCACGCAACTGATCTTTTCAGCATCAAATTCTAAGTCTACTCAAATTCTAAGTCTATCTTTTCAGCATCGTTAAATTATGTTTTAGAAGAAGTAACAGAAATAATGGTAAAGTGAAATGTTTGCAGGCAAGAGTAAAAGGAGCACAAAATGGCGAAGTGGCTCTTTGTTTGTAGTCTGTTGTATTAGGAAATTAGATCTGAAGAGAAGTCCGACGAAGCTCCAACTAGTGGACAACAAGCCTTTTATCCGCAAGGTCTGTATCAACGTCATCATTATCAAGCTTCTGCTTATGCAGCATCCGTCGTAGCAGTAATATTAATATGCCCTTTTCCTTAATGCTTAAGGAACATAACACTATAGCATGGTGGGTCATAAGATTGGTTTTTTTTTTTGTAAATGGAAAAGTACAAACAACAAGCTAGACTAATATGGAGAAACTAACCCCAGCGATGTCCTCAATGAGGAGCGATTGACACCCGGTAGGTGCGGAATCAAAAATGGTAACCCCTAGTCGAAAATTTACAGCAAAGTTCGCAAGCTAATCGGCACACCTGTTACCCTTTCTGTAAATATGACGGGGTAAAACTACCCAGTTACGATTGAGTAACTCATTGATGCCCAAAACGAGCGGTTTGAGAGACGTGACGCGGTTAGTGGAGTCAGAGAGGAGACTAGAGACCACTTGTGAATCTAGCAACAGAGACAATCTGAAAGGATGGACATTTCTTGGCTGGATGACCATGAACCCCACAAATCTGACATTTTCCAAGATAAGGACGTGGCTGATACTGAGAACCACTCGGATTAGTCGATATTGCCTGATTCCAATTTGATCCATTTGAAGACCAACTGTGAAATGATTGGTGCTGCAATGAATTGGTAGGAGGACGATAGTGGTGTTGTTGGCCAGGTGAACGCCAGTGATTGCCTGATTAGGTAGAGGCGCGTCCCCTGCCAGTGGAACGATGGGCATAGTTTGCCGTGACTGGAACTTGAGGTGATTGAGAAGAAAGCATTTCTGCTTCAGCAGTGATCAGTCGTTCATGGAGTTCATCAAAGGAAGTAGTAAAATCTCTACTATTAACTTGACGTTTTACCTCATTGTAGGAATCATCTAGGCCTTCAAAAACTTTGTCTGTGATGTCTTCTGGGTCCATCGGAACGCCCAGAAAAGCCAGTTCATCAGTTTTCACTTTGATGGCCTGCATATACTCCGTGATTGACATCGATCCTTTGATAAGTCGTTTAAGCTGTGCTTTTACCTGTTTTTGTTTTCCACGAGAAGCCTGAGCATACGTTTTGGCAAGTATATCCCAAGCCTCTTTAGAGGTATTGGCAGTGCCAATGAAGGGTATAAGAGTGGGTGACAAAGCACCAAAGATTGCATTGAGGATCAACTGATCCTGTCGGATCCATAAAGGATAGGCTGGATTTGGGGTAGTAATATTATCGGTAGTTATTGTAGTGGGTGGGCAAGGTTTTGTGTCATTGATGTAGCCTATCAGGTCATATCCGATGAGTAAACTATTGAACTGCATTTTCCATGCAAAATAGTTGCTCGAATTGAGCTTTAAGGGAGCCTGTGCAGCAGCGTTGAGGGTGATGATGGTGGATTCAGTGGTGGCTGAAGCAGTGGAAAGAGTGGTGTCCATTAGTTTTGAAGAAAAGAAAGAGATGACATTAGTTGGAGGCTCTGATACCATATAATAGATATGATATTTTGGAGAATAAAGTTACATTTATTAATCTGCGTGATGTACATATATAAGGCTACAGATACAATTTGAATTGAATGTATTATCTATAGTTAGTCCTGAATATCTGCTATTTGAAATATGATCTGATTACAAAGTTGGATAAGTTGATTTGGTTGCCGATATTGTGGGATAACGTTGTACTTGATAACTTGGGCTGGGCTTCTCCTTATACGGCCCCTCAAGCTGACTGTCGGTGGCGCAGTCCAAGCTTGAATTTGAGACGAAGATAGGGCAGACGAGAGAGGGGTTTTGTGAGTGTGTCTGCAGTCTGATCATCGGAGTTCACGTGAGCAACGCGGAGAGAGCCAGACTGAACTTGCTCACGGATGAAGTGAAAATCAATGGCGACATGCTTCATGCGTGAGTGGAAAACAGGGTTTGAGCTCAGTTGAGTAGCGCCAACATTATCACAGTAGATTATCGGAGGAGAGGGAAGTTTGAGCCGAAGCTCAGCAAGGAGATGGACAATCCAATTAAGCTCCGAGGTCGTATTAGCAACGGATTTGTACTCAGCTTCAGTGGAGGACCTCGCGACAGATCGTTGCTTCTTCGAACTCCAGGAGATAGGGTTTCGACCAAGGAAGACGATGAAGGCACCAGTGGAGTGAAAATTATCTCTATCACCTCCCCAATCAGCATCAGAGTACGCTTCAAGAGAGTCAGTGGGATGTTGGTCAGCAAAGGCATGAAGTGTGGTAGAAGTATCGGCAAAAAGCTGAATGCCCTCATCCACTGTGCCGACAAGATACCGAAGAAGACGTTTAACGGCCAGCCAGTGATCAGTAGTCGGACAATGACAGAACTGGGACAATTTGTTCACAGCAAACGCGATGTCAGGTCGGGTAAGTAAGAGATATTGCAAACTTCCAATAATTTTTCTGTAGTCTCCAATATTTGTAAGTTTTGTGCCTGATTGAAGTGTGAGTGGCGGATTGCTGGCCATTGGTGTGGTTACTGGTTTAGCATCTTGCATCTTAGTCTCATGTAGTAAGTCAAGCATGTATTTTCGTTGAGATAGTAGGAGACCATACTTATTCCGAACAACTTCAATACCCAAAAAATAGGATAAAGTGCCCATGTCTTTGATGGAGAATTTTTGTGCTAGGAGCTGAACATGGTGATCAATAAGGCTGGAATTGTCACCAGTGACAATGATATCATCAACATAGACAATAAGAATAATTTTACCTCTGTCAGAGTGGTGAATAAAGAGAGATGCATCTGAATAGGAATTAGTGAATCCTGTCTGCAGCAGAAACTTCCTTAGGGCCTGGTACCATGCACGAGGTGCCTGCTTCAAGCCATATATGGCCTTTCGAAGTTTGCAAACATGTGTTGGACGATCAGTGTCAATGAATCCCTTAGGTTGTTCCATAAACACATTTTCGGATAGAGGACCTTGTAGAAATGCATTATTTACATCAAGCTGTCGTAGATCCCAACCTTTTGTGACTGCAAGACTTAAAACAATGCGAATTGTTGTAGGTTTGACTACAGGACTGAAGGTTTCCGCATAGTCAATACCAGGGCGTTGATGAAAGCCCTTGGCAACTAGACGAGCTTTATATTTATCAATGGAGCCATCAGAACATCTTTTGACCCGAAAAATCCACTTACATCCAACAAGATTTTGCGAGGGATCTGCAGGAACAAGCTTCCAGGTACCATTCTTCACAAGGGCATTAAACTCATCAGAACATGCTTTTCTCCATTTGGGGTCTTTAAATGCTTGTGTGATTGTTGTAGGTTCTGGATCTTGAGATTGTGAAAGTTGAGCAGTGAGACTCATTTTCTGTATTGGTTTGTAAATATTGTTTTTGGCACGGGTGATCATTGAGTGTCCCGTGACCAGCGATGTTGGTACATTGGTTTCTGCAGCATGTTCTTGATTTGTGTTAGTGCTGATGAATGGGTTATCCACATTGTCAGGAACAGCAACCGGTGGAGATGATGGCATAGTCGGAGGTGGGTTAGGTGATGATGTATGGATGACTAGAGGGGGTGGAAGCCAGGTGGAAATGTGATCCATGGGTGTGGGTGCAGGAGCAGGCCTCGGTGTGGCAAAGGGAAAGGAAGATTCAACAAAGACAACATGGCGGGAGGTATGCATCTTAAAGGTATCTCGATATAAGCAGAAGAAGGCACTTTGAGACAGTGAGTATCCCATGAACACGCAAGGTTTAGATTTGTGGTCTAATTTGTTGGCTGTATAGGGTTTCAACCACGGATAACACAAACACCCAAACACTCTAAGCTTAGAATAATTGGGAGTTGTGTGAAATAGACATTGGTAAGGACTGGTCATGTGTAGAGTAGGAGTTGGCATTCTATTGATTAGTTAGACAGCAGTGTTGAAAGCTTGTGGCCAATATGATGTCGGCATAGAGGAGTGAGTGAGGAGGGTTAGACCTGTTTCCACTATGTGTCTGTGTTTGCGTTCAGAAGTGCCATTATGTTCAGGGGTGTGTGGAGGCGAGGTGCGAAATGAGATGCCATGTGTGGAAAGGTAGGAGGATAGGCCAACATATTCACCACCATTGTCAGTGTAGAGTGTCTTTACAGGAGTGTCAAAAAATTTCTCAACAATAGCTTTGAATCGAATGAATATGTCATGAACTTCAGATTTCCTTTTTAGACAGTATAACCATGTGTATTTGGTGAAGTGATCTACAAAAATGACATAATATTTGAACCCCTCGTTAGAAAATGTAGGAGATGTCCAGACATCCGAAAATATGATGTCTAGTGGGCGAGTAGATACTAAAGTAGATTGAGAAAATGGCAGTTTGTGACTTTTATTTGATAAACAAGCATTACAATGAGTACTTGTGGAATGGGAAATAGGCTGAAGTTTATTAGAAGCTAAAATGTGATGAACTATTGGTTTTGCAGGATGTCCTAATCTAGAGTGCCAATCGGGAAGAGATGATGAAGTTGTGTGGAAGGCTTGTATGGGAGGAGGATCGACTGGCCATGCATAAACTCCATCTTTAGGTGCACCCCTGAGAATGGGATTCCCGCTCATCAGTTCCTTCACAAGAAAAGAAAACGGTGAGAACTCAATAGACACATTATTGGAAGCACAAAATTGATATACCGAAATCAAATTCTTTTGCATATGTGGTACATATAAAACATTGTCTAGTTTTAAATTTCTGTCTAAGGCTTTGATTGTACCACTCCCTGTGTGACTTATCTGGAGACCTGTTCCATCACCAATCATGATATCCTCATTGCCTGTGTATGGATTATGCAGGGATAGGTTCTGCAGATCAGTGGTAACATGGTGTGAGGCACCTGAGTCAAGTAGCCATTGGGCTTGGTTTGGAGCTGCAGAAGATGCAGCATAGTTTGCTCTCGGTGGAGCTGAAGACTGATTAGGAGCAACAGGTACAATCCGAAAGGATGGACATTTCTTGGCTGAATGACCATGAACCCCACAAATCTGACATTTTCCAAGATAAGGACGTGGCTGATACTGAGAACCACTCGGGTTAGTCGGTATTGCCTGATTCCAATTGGATCCATTGGAAGACCAATTGTGAAATGGTTGGTGCTGCAAAGGATTGGTAGGAGAACGATATTGGTGTTGTTGGCCAGGTGAACGCCAGTGATTGCCTGACTGGGTAGAGGCACGTCCCCTGCTAGTGGAACGATGGGCATAGTGTGCCGTGACTGGAACTTGAGTTAATGGAGAAGAAAGCATTTCTGCTTCAGCAGTGATTAGTCGTTCATGGAGCTCATCAAAGGAAGTAGTAAAATCTCTACTATTAACTTGACGTTTTACCTCATTGTAGGAATCATCTAAGCCTTCAAAAACCTTGTCTGTGATGTCTTCTGGGTCCATCGGAACACCCAGAAAAGCTAGTTCATCAGTTTTCACTTTGATGGCCTGCATATACTCCGTGATTGACATCGATCCTTTGGTAAGTCGTTTAAGCTGTGCTTTTACCTGTTTTTGTTTTCCACGAGAAACCTGAGCATATGTTTTGGCAAGTATATCCCAGGCCTCTTTAGAGGTACTGGCAGTGCCAATGAAGGGTATAAGAGTGGGTGACAAAGCACCAATGATTGCATTGAGGATCAACTGATCTTGTCGGATCCATAAAGGATAGGCTGGGTTTGGGGTAGTAATATTGTCGGTAGTTATTGTAGTGGGTGGGCAAGGTTTTGTGCCATTGATGTAGCCCATCAGGTCATAGCCTATGAGTAAACTATTGAACTGCATTTTCCATGCAAAATAGTTGCTCGAATTGAGCTTTAAGGGAGCCTGTGCAGCAGC
>JANKYF010000006.1:9204550-9222515 GCA_029829435.1 Erythroxylum hondense | reverse complement strand
CATGAGAATATGAACTTTTGATTGAATTGAGCATGAGATTTGATTGTGTTTGGGCGAGAGTGGAACCATTTTGTTCGTCACGTGCACGTTGACAAGAGCCTTCTCCCTGCTGTCCGCTTGTGGCATATGAGCTTCGAAAATGGACTCATTATGTTCATGGTGCAAACTTCGGTTTCTCCATTCTATTTCCTTGAAACTCTCGAGTCAATTGTTTATGTATTCGCATTTTGATATATTAAGTTCTACTGAAATTTGTATGTTATGCTTTGATTGTGTATTGAACTATAAGTTATAAATTGGAATTGTGAATGTTGAACTTGCATTGCTAGATTAAGAGAAGACATGTTGCATAAACAAATATTCACATATATGTTTGATTGTGTGGCTTATTGCTATTAGTTATAAATATCTTAGCCACTGAGCTATGTAGCTCAACCCAATATTTTTTTCTACTCTTCAAGTACAGATCGAAAGGATCTGTGATCCTTGCAAGGCAATTAGATAAATCCCAAAATAGTTAGCTTTTGTACTAAGTTAGTGGCTAGACTTTTGAATAGTTTTATAAGCATATTGAAAATTGAGCATCCAATGTACTTTTGTAACTTATGTTAAGACTTTGATGTAATGTTGATATGTAATTAAAGCTATGTATGAACTTCATTTTGATTTGCTAATGAATTGAGAATTGAAGAAGTTCCGTTGTGGATGTGCTTATTATCTTGTAGTGTGCATTTCATATTTTCAGTTGTCCATAGGGGTAAAATTGTGTACTACTTCAGGGGGAAAACTGGATTAATCTAGGCCGAATAAGATAAAGTGGTCTTCTTGTAAGTTGTAGTTTATCCTCTTAGCTTTCCAACGGTATAAAGTATGCAAATTTTGAATATCGAAGTAGAGAGATATGAGCATTACAAGTGGTGATGCTGCATAGGATGTATACCCAAGAACAACTATGGTAAATGGTGAGAATTAATGGTTTTGAGGAATTAAATGAGTAGGTATTAGTGGATTGAATGGGTCAAAGTTGGTATTTGTATAGATATGAAGTGGTTTTACACTAGAAGGGTTGAATTTGGGGAGATTATGAGTGATTGTGATGTTAGAAAGGATGTTGGAAACACTGGAGAGGCATTGGAGGAGTTTGGGGAACCCCAATGCCCATTTAATGGACCTTCTCGAGTGAAAATGGCTCCTAAGCTAGTCAAACAGACATGGATGTCCGTTAAACTAACCTGCTCGAGCCAAAAGGGGTCCCAAACCCAACAATGTCCGTTAAACGGACATTCATGAGACAGCTACAATAAATTACAATTTTGACCCCTTTTAGATGTAGAATATCGCTTTGAGTTCTTCATGAAAGTTGTAGATCTCGAAGTCCTCTTTCCAACCGTCTAAAAATATCATAAATTAGACATTTGTAACAAAAGTTATGGCAATTGGGCTAAGAGAGGTACAATATGATTGAGAATATAAATATACTTGATTCTTTTGGCTATAACTTCGTCAACCGACCTCCAAATGAAGTGATTCTTGAAGAAATAGACTCCTAATGAAGTTTTATACTTCTCCATAAAAATTGGAAGCTTTTGGTATTGAATTGAAAAAGATTGATAGAAATAAAACGAGGGATCAGTTGGAAGAGCATAATCGGGTTATGAACATACTTTGAGATTTTAAGCATATCTTGAGCTATAAAGCTCCGAATGAGGTGGTTCTTATTTCAAAATAAACTAAAGACATAGAGCTACAATTGTCATGAAGAAATCAAATTGAGATGTTGGTGATTAGCTGGTGTGGGCAAGCCACCCCTGTGAGATGACGGCTAATGAGGGTTCATTGAAATAACCCTTCAAGGAAACCCGCTCATGCTTTATGATTCTGAATTGTTGGGCTTTGAAAATGGGGCCCAATAAAGAAGCTCTCCAACTATAATCGTAACCATAACCCTAACCACCCTAACCAACTCTAATTCTCATTTTTCAATTCCTTCACTCCTATTGAAGTTTGTGCCTCTCTTACTTGTCTTTTCAATAAACTCATTTACTCATCCAATTATGTCGTCGTTCTTAGTCTTATATATGATTCCTTGAATTAAAAATAGAAAATCCCAAATTTGAACTACATCGTATTAACTGAAGACTTCACCTTGTATGAAATATGTGTAAATGATGTCACAACTTTGGCATTAATTGTTGACACAATCACTGCATCACCATATGAGATTATGAAGTTAGATATTTATGCAGATTTTTTTTGAGTTTTTTTCAGAATAAACTCTTGCTAAAAAAGGCATAGTCAATTATTCTTCCTATTTTTTAGAATAAACTCTTGCTAAAAAAGGCATAGTCAATTCTTCTTCCTATTTTTTAGCTAATATTTCTTTTTTGTTTTAGTTACTATGATCATGACTTTTCTTGTTATTTTTTAATGCCTATCTTTAAGGAGTCAATTTTGGTTTATTCGCTTATATAATGAAGGGTTTTGATGAATAAATGTAAGTTAGTTTGGTGATCAATTTCCTTGCTACCACTTGTTTGTTGAAATGTCTCTTTGAATTTTATTTATCCTTTGATTGCTAGTTTAGTATACTTGTTTAATTGCCATTTTTTATCATCTGATATTAAAGATAGGTTCTGCACTTTTATTAACATATTTGATTTTTAAAATAAAGTAGAAGGCCAACAAAAATTATGGTATTAAGCCTTTATTGCCAACGCTGCCGCACTTTTAAGGTAGTAGGTATGAAATTTTGAGGTTTGATGGAGAAAAACTACACTGAAGCTAAAGCAGTGGATAATCAAGACATTCACAAGAAAGATTCTAAAGAATTATTCTTCATTCAACAAGTACTGGATGAAACAATATTCCCTCACATTGTAGTAGCCATAAAGTTAAAGGAAGCTCGAGATGCTCTGTGAAAAGGATATCAAGGAAATGCCAAGGTACTCACTGTCAAACTTCAAACTCTTTAATGCAAATTTTAGATTCTGTTTATGAGTAACAGTGTCACTTTGGAGAACTATTACAAAAAATATGATGGAGATTGTTAATCAAATAAGAAGTTATTAGGAGAATTTGGAAGAACAAACAATATTTGAAAAAATTCTTAGGAGCTTCTTACTTAAGAAATAGGATCATGTGGTAACTGTCATAAAAGTCAAAAGATTTAAGCAAGCTAACAATTGATGAATAGCTTGGTTCTCTTTACTATTATCAAGATAGGATGAGTAGGAATGATAATGACCTATTTAAAAGTGCTTTTCAAATAAAGTTACTTAGGCCCTAACAGAGAGAGAAACCTCAGTTTTGTGAGTCAAGCATAAAAATGCCTCCAGTAAAAGTTGTAATGGAAGAACCTTTAGTGGTGGACAAGGAGGCAAAGGAGGTAGAGGAGAATGGTCTTGTGGCGATAATCAACATTCAAAAGGAGCTTGAAAAGGTGAAAAATAGATGTCAAAGCAATGCTACTATCACAAAAGGTATAACCATATGGAAAGATATTGTTGCCTTAAACAAAAACACACAAAATTTATTTTTAAAAAAGGGAAGTGGATGAAACTGAAAGCTTATTTCTTGCATGTTACTCTACTACAAAATGTGTTTAAGATGTTTGGTATATAGATAGCGGATGCAGTGCCCACGTCTGTTTAATTCTTTTACTAGCATAGATAAGTCAGTAAATAGTTGAGGGACAATAGATGATGAGATGATTCAAGAGGCTTAAAGGCACTATTCAAATAAACGCATGTGGCTTATAGTGCGTTGAAAATGTACTTTATGTACCTTAGTTAGATTCAAACTTGCTGACTGTGGGGCATTTTCATTTAGAAGGATTTTCACTTATCTTTGAAGATTCAACTTATTATATCTACGAAATCACTTAGTTTTTGTTAACGACAAGTTAAATGCATTGTCCATATTAAAAATTTCAAGTCATTTATTGAAAAGAAAAGTGGTCAGGCTATGAAAATGTTTCAATCAGATTAAGGAGGTGAATTTATGTCAAAGAAATTTGTAAAATTCTTACTGAATTTGACATTTAAAGATAATTGACAACTAGCTACACTCTGTAATAAAATGGAGTTAAGTAGCAAAAGAATATGAGTCTTTTGGAGATAGGAAAAAGCATGCTTAAAGTCAAAGATTTGCCAAAGAATTTCTAGGCAAGAGCAATACACATAGTAGCTTACATTCTTAACAGAAGTCCAACAACAACATTACTTCATTAAACTTCTTTCAAAGCATAGCATAGGTAGAAGCCTAAAGTAACTCATTGCTAGGTTTTTGGTTCAATTTCCTATGTACACACTCCTTAGAAAAGATCAAATCTTGATGAAAATAATTTAAATTGCATTTTTGTGGGACACAACATTGAAACTAAAGGTTATCAATTTTATAACCCTCTTACGAAGAAGTTACTAATCAGTTATGATGGTGTGTTTGGTGAGAAAAATACTTGGAAATGGGATGAGAAACAACACTTTCGAAGTTCTTTTATGAAAGATGAAGATCAAGGAGAAATATAATGGTGAATAGTGAAGCTTGTGGTTCCCTCATGTACCCGAGTAAGCAACCTGATCAACAACAATTAATGAACTTGGCCATATCACAATTGTAGGGGTGCTAAAATTATATTAAATCAAGTACCAAGATGCAACCAAAGGGAACACGATGAAGTTAAGTGGATGGCTGTCAAATCTGGAAACATAAAATCTTGTAAACTACTTTTGCATAAATAACAACAACCAAAAGTGTTGGACTCAATTTCTGGAGCCCAACTATCCGGAATATCATAAGACGTGAGCGTATTGTCCTATAAGGTTATTTCCATGGGATCTCTCTAGATAACACCAGTTTAGACAAATGAATAACAAATTAACTTCTTCAGAACAATTGTAGCTCCATGTCTCTAGTTTATTTTGAAACAATAATTCTCATTCGGAGCTTTACAGATCAAGATATGATTAAAACACCGAAGAATGTTTAGTAAAACAACCAACTCATGCTCTTCCAGTCGTTTTCCTCAATTTCTCTCCATCAATCTTTTTCAAATCAACACCAATGGATACCAATTTTTGTGGAGAGATAGATATATATGTTATGAATCTATTAGTTCAATATTCACTTCATTTGGAGGTCAGATGATGAAGTTATAGGAAAAAGAGTCAAACATGAATATGTCCCCTATCATATTATACCTATCTTGAGACAATTAGAATAATTTTCACTAAAGATACCGGATTAAGGTTATCTTAAAACGGTTTTGAAGAGGACTTCTAGATCTACAACTTTTGTGAAGACTCTAAAAGTGATTTTACCATTTGGAGGGTCAAAACACGGGCCGTGTGGAAATACACGGGCAGACTGTGTATCCCACAAATATGATGGCCTTTTCATTACTGGAATACACGGTCAATGTTGATTTACACGGTCTGACCATGTAACCTTCATATTTTTACTAAAATTTCACTCTCTAAGACCTCTCCAATGGATCCTAAATCCATTCTAACACCACTTTCACCCATAATCTTTCCAAATTCAACTCTCCTAATGCGATATCACTTCGTTTATTATAGTTGTTCTGTATATATATCCTATGCAGCATCACCAACTTATAAAGACGTATTTCTTAACTCCTATATATAAAAATTTCATACTTTATATCATTGGAAAGCCATAAAGATAGACTACAACTTTCATAGAGAAACTTTGGCTAATTCTACCTAGATCGATACAGTTTTGCCTTTGAGCTCAGAACACAATTTCTATACCTATGAAACCTTGCAAAATGCAATATCTCTTCATATCAATTCAACTACTAAGTACTTTTCATTAAACTGTTGAATCTCACCTCAAATGATTCATCCCATAAAACATTTCCAATCTCTAACATACTATTCTAAAACAAACAACAATTTGCAATCTCAATGAAGAAGAATATGCACATACACATTCCATTTCTACAACCATCATACTCAACCTGTAAAATAACATAATCATACACAAAAGAAAATCTTTAAATTCTCATTCTCATTATTAAGAAAAGTGAATATTTGAACAAACTTTACTTACATATCAACATACACATCACTAACTTAAAACAAAATTCAAAGGATGCTCATGTTTGATATGCCTATAAAGCTATCCAAAATGTTCACTAACTTAGTACAAAAGTCTCTAACTATCTTAGAGTTTCTGATGCCTTGCAAGGATTGCTAACCATCTCGTTCTGCACCTGAGGAGTGGAAAGAGGATGGGTTGAGCTACACAGCTCAGTGTCTAATACATTTATAGTCATCGGTAACGAGCCACACATTCAAGCATATGTACATATATATCTAGCAATTTAATACTCAACAATTTAAACTCACAACTTATAGTTAACAAGATATCTTCACTTAGAACATATCATGTAATTATCCATCAAAGCATAACACTCAATTATGCATCATACTCAACAAATTAATAATGCACAACCAATGGCTCGAAAGTTCCATGGACCGAAATGGAGAAACCAAAGGTTATATCTTGAGCAAAACGAGTCCGTTTTCTCAGGATCTCGTGGCCTCAAGAGGGCAGCCGGGAGAAGGCTATAGGTTAATGTGCACGTGACTAACGAAAGGGGTTCCTCTCTTGGCTAATCACAAGCAAATTTATGCTCAATTAAATCAATCACGAATTCATATTCTCGTGCTTCTTTTACTTTTTCTTCTTTTCATTTATACAAATTGTCATGACACATTCCAAGGCATAACATAATCATAAGCACAATCCAATTATATCAAAATGTCGTACATCTTTCAATGCATAACATAAAACACATCATAAATCATTTTCCACATCACAACAATTCTCAATTTAGCAATTTAACACACAATATACAAGCAAGACAATTTGCCCATATTACACAACAACTATAAATATATTATCCACCTATTTCGTTTGAAAATCCAAGCTCAAGATTATCTTTCCTCTTGCTCTTGAGTAAGTTTTGCTTGGTTTCCTATAACAAACCAATAAAACTTCAAAAATCAAAAAATGCTAAAATTAAACTTAAACCTAACCTACTCATAGTTCATCTAAGCTAGAAAAACCAAAACTCTAGCTTAGAAATCCAAAAATCAAGATGGTTTTATCTTTCTCTTCTTTCTTCCTTCATTCCCAACATAAACCATAGTCTCTATTTAATCCCTTTTTGAACCTAGCAAGAAGAAAGATGAAGACTTACCTCAAATAAGTTCATTTCCTCTTCTTTTTCTTCTTCTTTCTTTTTCCTTCCAAGCTTCTCTTGCACACTCTCACGAACTCTCTCTCTTTTCCTCTCTTCTTCCACGTTTTTCCTTCTCTTTTCTTTCTTCTACAATTCTTCTCTTCTTTCTGTTAAGCAAGACCACATTTTGGTCTTGGTTTTTCCCATTTTACCCCTCACTTGTCTTGCTCTCTCAATATGCCCTTCATTTAATGTAATGTCCATTTTGCCCCTTCTTCAATTAACCTAAAGACTACTAACTCCTTAATTCTCTTAAACACCATATTAGTTCTAACTTAATTCTAATCTTTCCATCTAATTTCTAATCTCTATTTATGCCACTAAATTAATGAATAAATTTTAAAAATAATCAAACAAATCATAAATAAACAATTAAACAAATAAATCGATAATAATTGAAAAAAAATCGGGGTCCAATAAAAAGTAGTGGATGAAACGGGAATAAACAGTATATTCCTTTGTACTATGAACAGGAATAAACGGTGGATTACTTACGAAAGATAAAATCAAGTTTTCCATTAATTCATTGATGTGTGAACTCTGTCATGTTGAGTTGGAAAATCTAGAACACATTTGGATTAAATGCAAGTGTATAAGCCAGATATGGAGGTGGTTGTAAGCACTGTTGAATATCAATAGACCAACATATACATGGGAGGAAATGATCTACTGGTTGGTAAAAATTAAGATAGAAAGTCATGTGTATTACAAAGCACTCAAAGGTAGGTGGGCTTCTATGACTTACCATATTTAGAAAGAAAGAAACTACAGAGTTTTTAGACCACAAAACAAAAGTGAAGAGCTAGTTTTTTAGGAGATTACTCTTCAAATCTGATTAATATTGCAAGCTAGGGGTATCGCTAATAATCTTACAACAACTATAAAGAAGATATAGGCATTAGTCTAGACTAAATGGAATGAGATTGAAAACCAAGAGCGTTATTGTTCTATACCTAACCTTTTGTATGATTCTAGATCTTTTGGGTACTTTTGTTTGTATTAATATTTTAGTAATGAAATCCTTTACTTTTTAAAAGAAAAAATAATGATGATTCTGGTCCTTCCTCACCACCTAGTCCAGCCATCCCTCTTAATTCATCAAGTCTAGCATTTTCAAGTTTTTCTTCCTTTTTAAAAACTTTGCCATGAAATGGTAGAGTCTGACTGAAATTTATATAACTAAAGAGAGGTGTGTAATTTTCCAAGTAAAAGGGCCAAGTTCCTTTCATGAAGAAGTGCAATTCAAAATATTATAATAGATGAAGAGATGAAGGTCATAAAGAAAAACAAGATATAGGAGTTGTGAACTCTTCTAAATGGAGTAAAAATGGTTGGCTTAAAGTGGATTTATAAGATAAATTTCAGATCAAATGGGTCAGTCTAGAAATATAAAGCTATGCTGGCTGCTTGAGGCCATATGTAGTAAAAGTGTGTAGATTTTGATGAGACATTCACACCAGTTACAAGGTTTGATACTATATCCACTCTTTTAGCCTTAGTAAGTTAAAAAAAATGGAATGTCTATCAATTTAATATAAAAATTAATTTTGTTTAATGATGTTTTGAATGAAGAAGTGTTTTTATAACAATCACAAGAAGTGGCATGTTAAGAAAATAAAGTTTATCACTCAAAGAAAACACTATATAGCCTGAAGCAAGATCCATAGGTTTGGTATGACAAGATCAACAATCATTTCATTTCATATGGATTTCAACAAAGTGTGAGTGAGCCAACTTTGTATGTCAAGATTAAAGGAAGTGACGAATTACTAATTGTGTGTCTTTATGTGAATGACTTGATCTAAATTAGTAATAGTGTTGTCTTGATGAATAATTTAGAAAACTTATGATTTTTAAATTTGAAGTGATTGAGATGGGAATGAAGAATTACTTTCTTGGGCTAGAGGTGAAGCAATGTGATGAGGGGATTTTCTTTTCATAAGAAAAATATGTGAATGATCTTCATATAAGGTTCAAAATGGAGGAGTGTAAGTGAGTAAAGATTCTTATGATTACTAATATAAAAAAACATCAGCTTAAGTGATGAAGAAGAAAGAATGGATGCCTATGTCTATCAAATTTTGATTAAAATCTAGCTCTATTTGGAAAATAGCAAACCGGATGTTGCTCTTACTATAAGTGTTTTGTCATAATTCATGCAAAATCCTAGCAAATTACATTATGGTGATAATAAAAGAATATTAAGATACTTCAAAAGAACCATCTCATTTGAAATTTGGTATGATAGAACTAATAATTTCAACTTGTATAAGGATTGAGATAGTGATTGGGTAGGTTCAATTGATGATTGGTAAAATACAATAAGTTATGTTTTTGCCCTTGGAAGTGATGCTATCTCATGGAATTCAAAGAAGCAATCTTTTACTGCATTTTTTTCCTTTGAAGATGCATATATGGTTGCCATGTAACAACATGTCAAGCAATCTGGTTGAGAACGATTTTGGAAGATATGCAATAAAATTAAGTCAAGGTAACACCAAGTCATTATAACAAGTAGTCAACTATTTCCATGACAAGAAATTGTGATTTCCACAGCCGTACAAGACACATAGAGACAAACTAACATTTTATTATAAAGATGGTGGAACAAGGGAGCATTCAAATTATTTATTGCAATATTGATGAATAAGTAGCTTATATGTTTACCAAGGCACTAGCTTTGCAAAAGTTTATTTCTTTTAGAGAAAAACTAGGAGTAAAAATTTCAACATTAAAGGAGAGTGTGTAAGATATTAATACAAAAATTTGTGAATTACTTTTCTTAGTGTCCTAGTAAGAATAAACTCTTGTTCAAAAAGTCATAGTCAATTCGTGTTCTTATTTTTCATCTAGTAGTTCATTTTTTAGTTACTATAATTATGGCTTTTCTTATTATTTATTAATGCCTATTTTTGAGGAATTAGTTTTAGTTTATTTCCTATACAAGAAAGACTTCAGATGAATAAGTGTAACTTGGTTTAGTGTTTAATTTCTTTGCCTATCACCTATTTGTTGAAATTTATCTTTGAAGTATTATTTATCCTTTGATTTCTAGTTTAGTGTACCTGTGTAGCTGACATTTTTTAATCATATTAAGGGTAATTTGACAAAAATAAACAAGGGTAGTTAATGACATCAAAGTTTTGATCAATAAGTCTAAGAAGACTTATTTGCCTAGGTTCCAACAATGAAACACATCTAACATTAAGTTTGAATCAAACCTAATGAATCATGTGCTCAAGCAGGACTATTCATTGTGAAAAGTATGAGAGTTATAAGCAAAAGAATCACTCAAACTCTTTTCTTTCTTTTAGTTGGTCAACGCTCACCTACTACAATCTTAAGTGGATCAATTCTTTAAAATTTTATAATTAAATTCAAAACTTAAGAGATCGAATATTAAATCAAAAATATTTCAAAACATTTAACACATGAATTTGTTACCACAAAAGTTAAAAGTACAACTCAGTTTTGAATTTTTTAGTTCTTTTAATTTAATTAGGAATGTAGAATATCATGTTTTACAGAACTGTTTATAACATTTCAACTTATTTTTGGAGGCAATTTCCATTGGCTGACACTAAGCCAAAAAGCTTATAACTTAGTACTCAATCATAAGGAATTCAATATTAGCAATTCGATAATAGCCGCTTCCAGCGAGTTAAATTATAGGTAGCTTCGGAAAACCTTTTCTCGAGGGCTGATCTTGTTGGATGTTGAAACTATTGCAAAGCTTCATTACCACACACAAAACTGTGTTATAAGATGGCAACTGGCAAGAAACATTCTTGGTCTTGGTTGTGTTGGGACAACTTAAGGTAACCGATTGGATTTTGATCCTTCACGTCATTTTCTCAACGAAGCAATGCACTGATAACTCCACTCCTAGAAAATCAAGTCGATAATTGGCTATGGCCTTTCTGAATTTTGCAAGTTTACTTGCGAGTGCTACACAAATGGCTCTTTTGTACTTCACGTACAAGCATGGCAGTCCACCAGGCTAAACCTCTGCCCCTAACGATACACGATCCTGCTATGTTTCACGTAATTTTGGTGCCCTTCTGGATATACTCATCAGTAGTTTGTTAACTTCTCACTGTATGATGAACATGAATAAGAAACTGGGAATGTCAAATGATTTACAAGCTGCAAATTCATGGGAAATTTAGCTTAAGGTATCACAATTATGGACTTCTTTGGAAGAAGGGTAACCTTTCTTAGTTTTCACCCTTTATATATCCAAGATCCAACTTGACTTCAAGTCCTCACCATGGACACAGGCATGCATACAGAACCGAGAATATAGGTGAACAACTGTGCTCTATTTACATATTCAAAAAGATATTGACCCGATGCCAGAACTTCACTCCCCCCTCATACGAGTTCATCTTCTTGTCAACCAGGCCAATATAAACTAGACAACTAGCCTAGCAGCTTAATATAGCGTACAAGAAGCCTTTCATCTTCCTAATATCCGTCTGTTAACCACATTGTTATGAGCCTTCTGCAGCAACTTTTGTGTGATATGCTGCCATAGCCACGTTAGGCTTTACGCTATGACCCTGAGGAAGTTCACAAGTTTCACTAACTGATGCAAACCTTAGTTCAGCCGGAGGAATAAAGCAATCCATTGATAATCCTGGAACATTGAATGCCACTTCCTCAATTGCCCATGCTTCTTCCATTCTGGTCCTGGTATGACTCATTGATGTATCTCCAAAGCGGAAAAGGGTTACAACAGATCGTCCAGAATGAGCAATCATGATACCATCAACTGGCCTATAATCATCAAGGAAAGAATTGATTGTGGTCTCCCAGTAAACAGCATCACCTCCATTGTTTTGGATTCTCGTCAAATGAGAGTCTTCTAGATGAACTAGGAGGCCTGTCTTTTGGCTAAAGTAGCCAAACAAAACATGTCTTATGATCTCGGCTGGCCCTTCACTCCTAGCTTTCAAAGTTGCAGGATCAGCACATATCTTCAGAATAAAACAATCATCTTCATTAATCTTCTTTTCCCCAATGCATCTTGCATTGGAGAACATGCTAGCAGTTGTCCTTGGGTCAAGACCCTGCAAACAAATGGAAGTTCAACCAAACAATTGTTTTCAAACAAGTTGATAGTCAAAATACATGAACAACAACACAAGCTTCACCTGAAGTGCACGACGCAATGGCCTAACGGGACCTTTTGCAGCATGGGGACCAAGCCAAGGCGTATGCCTCCACACAAGCTTCCCGTTGCAGCCAGCGTGAACTTTGCTGCCACCAAGTGCAAGTTCCACATACCACATGTCCGGATTCATTTGCCACAGAACAAAGCCACCAGATTCTGCAGCTTTGGAGGCATTCCGGTTCTTTTTGACTTTGTTAGCAGCTTCAAATTCCGAAGCTATCATGCTCACTTTTCCCATGGCATAAGCATTGTGGATGGAGTTTTGAAGCCTCTGCCCTCCTGAAGCTGCCGTGTACTGCTGCAATATATACTGAGCAGAAGAGGTTTCCTGCCACAAAACCGCCCGAAGAATAGTTTTAGAAGAAGTGTACATGGATGGGCACTATAGGAAATCAACATTTATTGACAATCAGGTTGCATGAATCATGCATATGATGGCAAGTGCTGACTCAAACCTGCAGACTATCAAGTACCACATTCTCCATTCTCTTTTTTATTGTTTGTGGGCAGTTATTATCAATCGTATCCTGAGACTACTCTAACCTCACATTTACAATTCATCCCAGGTGCACGGTATACATGGCAGAAAAAAGTGTTGGTCTCTGAGGCCTTAGGTAATTATAGAAGCTGAAAAGCGAAGAAAATAATTTGAAGAGGACGAAAAAGAAGAAGAAACTGGTTTCCTCAAAATCAAGATTGAAGAAAGAAATTAGTTCTTCGCAATTTAAGAAAGTTTCAGCTTGGAATCAGCATGCACAAGAACAGAGCAACTTTGTAAAACATTGCGAAAATCAAGTTACACTTGAAATCATCTTTTTGGATCAAATATAAGAAGAAAACAGAAACATAGAGGAAACAATTACATGAGAAGGCAATGAACTTGAGAGAGTTAGCACTAGTCAATACATGTTTAAACTACGAAGGCCGCGTTTCTAACTAATACAACCCGCTTGACGAACAACTGAGGCGTCACAGTAAGAGGGAGTAAGAGATACTAACTATTGGGGTATCTTTGATACTAAGATGAGGCAAAGGCTCAGAGCTGCTAACATGAACCGGAGCAAGCGGCGCGCCCAAGACACCCAGCAACAACCTCAGATCGGACCGTTTGCACGCATTCGAAGAGGCAACAGACGGCGTCCTCGAAAGCTGTCCCTTCATCCACTGGCCCCACCTCCCTTCAACCCTCGAATCACCATCTCCGTCGTGATCTGGCCCCTCCTTCAACGGCGACAACGCCTCCGCTGGCCTCAAGCTCCCCGATCTCGCAACAATCAACGGGTCAGGCTGCGTCACGTGTCGGCCTAGCCGTTTCCTCCTCCTCAACAGACTCGACATTGGTGAAGCACTCCTCGCCGGGCTTTTGGCCCGTGACCTGGCCGGCGACAGCCCCCGAACCACCTCCTCTTTCAGAGCCGAGAAGAACCCTTGTTTTCTCTCCATTTGATGGCTCTGCTTCACTCCTCAGTAACAACAAGAGCCGCCAAAATGAAAGCAAAGCTTGTTTCTTTACGGTGTTAGTGAAGCACAAGAATGAGAAAGAGCAAAACAAAAGCAACTGGGAGAGTGTAAGAAAAAAGAACTAAAAAAAGCATAGCAACAGAACTGTACAGTGCTTGTTTTGTCAAAAAAAAAAAAACGAAAAGCAAAACAGATTAGATAAAAATTAATTATTGCCGCCAACACATTATCGGAGATTATTACTAAATTCCGTGTTTCTCGGTCTTCTTATGATTTTATTCCGGAGTTTTTATTTTTATTCGTACTATACTATGGTCATAAGGTACTGTAGCTGACAGAAAATAGAGCTCTCTACGGGGGTTTTGCGCCGATAGCAACGGTCAACCGTGAGGTGTGGTCTTACCCTGAATATAATATATATGTAATGTGGGCTAGACGAGTCTAGATCTCCTGTCTAATATTATGATATTTTATTATGTCTAATAAATCTTAGCCGTTTATTTATATAAATTCTGTGTAAGTCTCGCGTGCCACTAGCCTCTTTTCCGTCTCCTTCCACGTAGAAGCAATGCTACAAATTGGCTTTGCATCATTTGTGACTCTCTAAGGTTGGTTAGCATTACAATTAATATTCTTTGGGAAATATTGTTTTTACTTCAATTTGGAGATGGTAGATGACTTCCGGTTACCATTAGCAAGGTCAAAACACCAGAAGGATCATTTTCTGGGTATCTTTTTCATGTGGCAAGTGTCACTTCGATTCAAACTAAAAATCTCAACGATAGGAGATGATTGAAAGATACAAAAACTAAGTGATGCCATGTTGTAGGGCCACGAGAAGATTTTCTTTTCCCGTGGCTGCATTTAAATCTTAATATCAAGGTCTATCTGGTAGAGGTTGTTATATTTTCGGTAGTGTAATATTATCTTGGTGGAGAGTTCAAGAAAAAGGTCACCATCTTCGTTCCATCAATGCAATGGGGTCAGTTGCAGTGCAAATGCAGGGAGGGATGTGAATCATATGATCCTAGTAGGCCATAACATAGCAACATCTAACACAGCTTGCGTTGCGTCTGGACTCAGGAGAAAAGCAGAGGAGAGGACAGCTGCCCTTTTCTTCATCCGGAAATGTGTCCCATTCGGCAGTGATTACTTAGCTGCCCTTCTCTTTCTTGCTTCGATTACCTACTGTTGCTCCACTCACATCGCCAATCACGCCAATATTTCCCATGTATGTTTTAGGCTTTTAGCCATTGTACTATGTAGTGTGAACCCTCGCTTGCCTTGGATTAGATTAGTAGACTTTCATGTGACCTTTTGTCATTAAAATATCCACGAGGTGCGTTTCGCGTAATTGAATTGTTTTTGTTGTTTTATTTCCTATATCGATTTCAAACTGTCACATCTTACGTACATCAGAGATTGTGAATTTTTAGCTAGTTTAGTCCTTTATTTTAACGAAGTTTCTATTTTTATTTCTTTAATTTTTAGTTTTTAGTTTAATCATCTAATAGATATCGTCAATAATACGTAAGGTCAAACCTGTGGGCAATTACCAAATTTTAAACATACCTATCAGGATTCAGGACCTCTCGATTTATATTTGTTAGTTAGTGATGATTTCTAAGTACGAAGTAACAACTCTTTTACAATATTATATGCTAGACTATTGAAGATAGGTCCTTTTCTAAGTAGGTTGTTTTTTCTTATAACATAAATTTAATAATTATTATTTTAAGTAATTATAAAAAATTAGGACAAGCACATAATATTATATGATGGTTACTTTTTTAAAGGTAAATTAAGGTCAATTTTGATTTTAAGTAATTATTTGACAATTTAACTCTTTAGAACTTAAAATTGTCGAGAACTAATCATCATCATCAACACTTAGTTGTAGTTTCGCTAAGGTGTGAGATTTAGGGAGGTCTCATACCCCTACTAAATAAAGAGGTTGTTTATGATAAATTCATATGCAATGTATCATGAATATCTTACAAAATGATAAATGGATGTGCAGACATATGTAAGAAATAAAGTCAAATAAATAAATCAATCGAATAAAAATAAAAAGGTAAGAAAAATAACTAAATACAAAAATACAAAACAATTCAAATAAATATTAAAGAAAAACAATACTCGTAATATTAAAAATAATTAGCAAGAGTACTAAATACAAAGCAAAATAAAGTACTTGTAGAACATCTCTAAGATTAGCAATAAACTTTAGGAGAAATACATACCATAAGAGATCCATACCAGAAAAGGTTCAAGAGACCTAGACAGTTCATGCAATTCATGAAAAAGAACCAAGTTGAAAGTTTCAATGCTTGAATATTTTAAAATTTGTTTGATGAAACCTTATTGTATTTAATTATTCTACGTATGTCTAATTAAGTATAATAAGGTTTCTGTTATAGAAGTAGCAGCAGAGAAGGTAAATCAAAATCCTGATCACCAATGGTTAATCTATACCAGGAGAGGCACGCATGAAAAACTGGCTAGGCTTAATCAAAGTGCTGAGATGGGGCTATATGTAATAGCCAATTTTTCAAATTGAGGGATTAGAATCCTAGACTATTGTGTAGAAGCTACATCGTTGAAAATTCATGAATTACATTTCATTCACATGCATAATGATAGTATATACACATGAACTATGATTTAGTACACATTGCAAAGAATGTATATGTACTCAATTGATTTATTCCAAGGTATGAAAGGTTTAAAATGATCACGATGTGAATTGTGTTTTATTTATACCTTGCATTTTAGTTTGATTGATTACAAGTAGCAAATTTAGAATTAATTGTTACAATTGGAAAATTAATGAATTAAAATGTACATTTGGTCTAGGAAAAATGCCAAGTGGTAAGACATGTGGGCATATGGAAAATTAGGATGACTAAGCCTATACTTGAGTGACGTTTGGCATAGATAAATGAGTGACATTTGGCATAGCTAATTAATTGACAAATGACATTGATAATGGAGTGACAAATTGACTAATAACTAGGTGACATTTGACAACAAATATGTAGGACAAATGGAGAATATGCTTAGGGACATATGTCATGGTAATATGGAGACACCTAGCATCTAAAGTGTTAAGTTTTTGCAAGGGTAAAATTAGTTTTGTTCATTTCTTCTTTTTTCTTCTCCCATCACCGAAACACTCTCACCTGTGCATCCCTATATCTTGCCTATGGTTTGTGTCCTATTGTTACACTAATAATCCACGCTTTCACCCTCACAAAGTTAGGTAAAGAATCAGAACATAGCTGTTCTTGTTATAGCCTTTGATCTAAGCCGAAATCCATTCAATTCCCACCTTAAATTTGTAATGATTTTTCCATGTATGGAGAAATGAATTAGCTTGATCTTTGAGTTAGAATTTGAGCTAGACAAGTAAGTAAAAAAGTGTTCTTTATGGCATGTTATAATAGAAAGTTTATAATGATGAAATTGAGATGAATTGTATATTATATTGATGATGAGGTTGTGCTGGAATGTGATAGTGAATTGGACAATTTCTGTTTTGTTTTGATGCATGAAAGACAATAGTTATGAGTTGCCAAATGAATGATTTTAAGTTAGAATTGGAATGATATTGGTGAGGAATTGACATATAATTAAGGTATACTTGAGGCATATTTTAGGAACTATTATAAAGGTGTTTTGAAATTGGAATGAAGGTGTTTGAATTTGGAAAATCGTAGGAAAATGGATAGTCCACGATCGTGGCACTCATCCCACGACTGTGGGTAGATATTAGCTTATGTAATGATCGTGGGAAGGTACCCCATGATCGTGGGCAATTTTTTGACATGGTAAATTCTGTTTTGTGCAATTGTTGAACCACATGAAGACAAAACACTTTACATTGGCATATTTAAACTTGATTGAGGCTTGAAAATGAACCTAGTTTGATGTTGGATTAAGTGGTTAAGGGTTTGATAGGTTTAGGTTGTTAATTGATGTTGAAACTTAAGGAATGGATTGTTTTGATATCAATGTATATGAATTTGGGAAGTATGAGTTGTTAATGATATAAAGAT
>JANKYF010000006.1:9190010-9204472 GCA_029829435.1 Erythroxylum hondense | reverse complement strand
AGGCTTTTGATCACGGAAATGTTCAACGATAAATGTAAAGTATGGTTGATAAATTTGGAGTAAATCAAGCTAACTTAAGGGTACAAACCTGATTGCAAAAATGGTAATATACAAAGTATGATGTTTGAATGGTCAAAATTTAACAAAAGTAACATACTTGGAAAGATCAATTGATCATGTATTGAAAATAACACATATACATGTGTATGATTGAGTACTTATTTGATTAAACAAGTTAGTTATGTACAAATATGTGTGTATTGCGTGATTTAGAACCACAAATTGACCGACATCTTCTAGACATTGATTGCTTGTCAAGGCAATAGCTATCTGAAGCATACTGTGAGTTAACCTAGATGTTTACTCACTATATTTGAATTGTTCTTGATTATCTGTTAGATATTGAACTGTTACTGATATGATTTTGTTAATTCCATACATTGATGATCCAAGGAGTTTGATATTCGAGGCTATATTGGAAGTGTTTGCAAATTGAATGTGAATTTGGAAATTGTATTCTCAACTGTATGTTAAATGCCTGATTTAGATCCGATGAATGTGCCTATATGATTGTGCTCACTGAATGAGAGTTATTGATAGCATAATATATGATTTGATGCATTTTCATTACATTGATATGCACGATTAGATAAAGGAGTTGTGACCAAAGTGATCAATGTGAAAAAGAGCTTAAAGCTAAAAAATGTGTACATAGAGCCATAGGCTCAATGATTAATAAGCCCGGTATCCACAATAGGTACAAGACAATATCTGAAATGAGCCTAGTATCTACTATGGATATAGGACAATTAAATAGGCGCTCGGTCACAACAAAATAAAAATGAAAGTGGAATCTCATGTGCATTGCATATATATATCTTTACATATTGATTATATGAATGATTGAGGTGAAAGACTAGATTGTTCTGAAATGATTGTATGACATGTTTGTATTATAATGTGTTTATTGAGATATGATGTATAGTGTGATTTGGTATACAAAATTTGTATGGGAATTGATTCAAGCTAATGTGATATACTTGTGAATTTGGTTGTATTCCTATGATGTTGTGTTTTGACATGAGTGAGCACATCGATGATGGTTCACTTATTAAGTTTGCAAAACTCATCAAAATTGCAATGTTATTTTTTAGGTACTAACGAGACCTAACTTCTGAGGTAATCTAGTAGCAATCTAGTACTGTCAATTTTGGAATCAGGAATGGCTCAAAGTACTAGTCAGCTGATGTTTGAGGAGTTTAGATAGATTATTTATGTTAGCATCTTATTTCATGTTAGATGTTTTTGTAATGTAAATATATGGATTATGAGATGTAATGACAACGTAAATGAAATGAGAAATGTTGAACTTATGATCACTTATGTTCTGTATGATGCCATAATAGTGAATATGATTGCTCTAACATGCCATTCTCATAAGGTATGTTCTTGAATGTTCTCTGGATGTTCGGGTATATGCTCTATGGTATTGGTGTGTTACACCATAATTGGGTCTCAAATAGTTACGTGATGGATGATTAATTGTGAAGAGGATGTCAGAGTTTGTTACGATATTTGTTTTTTTAGAGAATAATCACGTAGGAGGAGGATATATATGTAATGATTGTTTTTAATTAGGGGACGTCACTTTTGTATGAACGGTTTTACTTTTGTTGGCTGGAAAAGAAGAGAGCCTTGTATTTTCTAGATTTTGGATTGTTTTGTTTTAGCAAGAATAGTAGTAATTAAGAAACCCTGATTCATTAAGAATTAGAGTTTTCTTTACTATTCATTTTTTTTTGTCCTTCAATTCCTTCTTTGGCTCTTAACTCTAACAAATTGGTGCTTTCATTGAGCTTTTAATCATGGTTGCCACTAGATTGGAGGAGAAAGTGGAGTGGTTAGAGAAGAGCTATGTTGTTATTTCTGATCACCTATGACAATTACGATTCGACAACGAGTCTCATGATCATAGTTTTGCTGCCCTTACTACAGAGTTTTCAAATATGAATGTCCATCTTCAACGGATTGTTTCATTAATCAAAGGAAAACAACCAGTAAATGGGGTTGGGGAGTCCTACTTGGAGAATCCTTCACCATCGACACCTGCAATTGCCATATCCCATCTTCTTCTTCGCGTCATTTTGTTTTTGAGCCTCAAGCTGCTGTTAAAAAGCTTGAGTTACTGGTTTTCGATGGGACAACCCCAAGTGGGTGGGTGTATTTGCGCATAACATTATTTTGAGTTAAATAACACTCCTCACATGAAGGTTTCTGTTGCTTTGGTTTCTATGGATGGCACAACCTTATATTGGGTTCGTTAGTTAGGACAATGTTTTCCTACCATGGATTGGCCTATGTTGAAGGGTGAACTTAAATGTTATGGCGGTGACTTAATTTCAAACCCATATGAACGCTTGTTATCTCTTCGTCAAGTTGGATATGTCCATGAATATCTGGATGCATTTATGGGGTGCTTTTCTTAAGATCCATTAATGAATGACGACCATTCTTTAGGGATTTTCCTAAATGAGTTGAAGGAAGAAATTCGAGTACGAATTCGAAATTGCGATGCTGTAGACATTTGGTTCGTAATTGAATTAGCCTTGAAAATTGAGAGATAATTGTGTTTTATTCATGGGTCCACTCATTATGGCATACATCAATCTCAAGCACGGTATTCTATCAGATTTGGGTTAAATTCAGCCCACCACTATTATTAATAGGACAACCAACTTATACATGTCTGGGCCTGGGTGGGACCCAACCTAATATAAACCACCCAACTTAACCTAACATAAGCCACCCAACTTAAGTGGGAAGCATTGTGTCTTCAACTAATAAACACCTGACGATAACCACACACATTGCTTCCACCTCTAGGTCATAAAATTGACTACCGCAACCATCTTCTAAGACATCCAAACTTCCTAATGACAAGCAAGAGTTACGTTCTAAGGGTTTATGTTTTAAATGTCGTCAACCCTATCGCCCTTTACATGCCTGCTCCAACAAGTCAATACGTGCTATTTCTGTTACGACTGATGATGTAGATGAGGATGAGCTCGCTAGGCTCCCTCTTCAAACATCGACCAACACGTTGATGGGGAAGAAATGACCCAACCACAATTACAAATATTAGATATGAGTTTATTGACAATGGCAGGGTTGGATTCTCCTGAAACTTTGAAATTACTAGGTTCAATTGCAAGGTATCTTGTTCACATTTTGATTGATTGCAGCGCCAGCCACAATTTTATCTCTAGTTCATATGCAAGAAAATTATAGCTTAAGATTTCTAATGATTCATGTTTTTGCATTCATTTGGGTGATGGTCGTCGGATCTTATCGTGAGGTATGTGTTCACAACTCTCAATTAATATTGCTTATATGGAATTTACATCTGATTGTTATGTATTTCAATTGGGTGATATTGACATCATTTTGGGCGTGGCTTGACTTAAGATCTTGGGTGATATACACGTTAACTATAACACTTTAACTATGCATTTTGAGTATAATGGACAAATTGCTTATTTATGTGGGAATTCTTCATTGATTAAATTCACCATTTCAATTCATAGATTGGTGAAACTTAGTAACATTGAGTATTATGTCTTTTTATGGGAATTGGAAGGGGAAACTTGTTTGGGAGAAATGTCGACAGCTTCTTAATCACAAGAGCTTTCAAGATTGCTTTTGGAATTTAATTGTGTATTTACTGACAAACTACCATTGCCACTGACTCGTGTTACTGATCACAAAATAAAATTGAAAAAGGGGTCAGGACCTGTGGTGGTTAGGCCTTACCATTACGAACACATTCAAAAGGATGAAATTGAACGATTAGTGGATGACATGCTCTCTGTTGGAATTATATAACCAAGTTCCAACCCTTATTCTAGCTCGACTCTTCTTGTGAAGAAGAAAGAAAGTAGCTGGAGATTTTGTGTGGATTATCGAACACTTAACAAGGTTGCTATACCTAATAAATACCCTATTCTGGTGATCCAAGAATTGCTAGATGAGCTACAGGGTGCATGTTATTTCTTAAAGAATGATTTGAAGTTAGGGTACCACCAAATTTGGGTTGCGGTGGCTGACATGCCAAAAATTGCATTTTGAACTCATTCTGGGCATTATGAATTCATTGTTATTTCTTTTGGCTTAACTAATGCTCTAAAAACTTTTCAAGCAACCAAGAATGACATTTTTCGTCCTTATTTACAAAAATTTATTATGGTGTTTTTTGACGATATCCTTGCTTATAGTCGAATATAGGAGGAACACATGGAGCACTTGTTGATTGCTTTTACTGTGTTGCATCAAAATTCTTTTGTGGCAAACCAAAAGAAATGTATCTTCTGGAAAAGCTCAATCGAGTATCTTGGTCGTATGTTGTCCGCTAATAGCGTGGCTATGGATTCATCAAAGATCTCCTCTATTTTACGATGGTCTAGACTAGCGAGTGTGAAGGAGGTTCGACAATTTTTGGGTCTCACTGGATATCATCATCATTTTATTCGATACTATGGCCGAATTGCTTCTCCCTTGACTCAATTGCTGCGAAAAGCAAATGATGATCAATTTCAGTGGAATGGTGAGGCTCAAAAGGCTTTTAAGGAATTACAAACAACTGTAACAACAACCCCTTTTCTTGTCATGCCTGATTTTTTAAAATAGTTCATTATTGAATATGATGCGATGTTAACGCAAGACTCACGACCTGTTGTTTTTTTCAACAAGTCTTTGGCATATAAAACGCTGTCGAAATCAACATATGAACTTGAGATGATGGCTTTGGCATTGCGCTCGTATTTATTAAGTTGTAGATTCTTGGTGATGACAAATCATAGTAGCCTTTGACATTTGCTACAACTACATATCACAACACCTGCACAGCAACATTGGTTGGCTAAATTAATGGGGTATGATTTTGATATGATTTACAAGCTTGGTATCACAAATAAAGTTGCTGATGCTCTTTCCTGAAAAGGATCAGATCTGGAATTATTCGCCATTAACAAACCTCAATGGGTTGATCTTGATGAAATCACTAAGGAGGTGGAAACTGATGTCTTTTTGGGGCCCATTATGTAAGCACTCAAATAAAGTCAACCTACTAATCTATCTTTCTTTATGATACAAGGTAGATTATACTATAAAGGGAGACTTGCAGTAATTGCTTCTTCAACTTGGGTTCATCGTTTATTAAGGAGTTTCACGCCACACATATGGGAGGTCATTCAGGGGCCTTTATAACGTATTGTAGAGTCTCCACAAACTTTTATTGGCAAGGAATTTTCCTAACTGTTAAGAAATTTGTTGTTGAATGCCTCCTGTGTTAAAAGCAAAAATATGAGACCATAAATCCTGCAGGTTTATTACAACCATTACCACTTCCGAATGCCATTTGAGAGGATATCTCAATGGATTTTATAACCAGACTTCCTAAATCTTATGGTGTTGATAACATCTTCATCGTGGTTGACCGTCTATCCAAATATGCTCATTTTATAGCTATTAAATACCTAATCACAGTAGCCAAACTTGCTGAAATTTTTGCAAAAGAGGTGGTACAATTTCATGGGATTCATAAGTCTATCGTATCGGATAGAGATCCTTTATTTGTTTCTATTTTTTGGAACGAGTATTTTACACTACAAGGGTCAGTACTACGTATGTCTTCTGCTTACCACCCTGAAACTGGTGGACAAATTGATGTTATGAACGATCAATCACAATAATCAAAGAATAAGTACAAAAATTACAAACACACACAAATTTACGTGGTTCACCAAGATTTGGCTACGTCCACGGGCGACTAGAGTTTTATTTCACTATGAATTATTTTCAACATAGGTACACTAAGAGAATATATCATATATATATATATATGCTCCTAGGAGAATACAAAAGACATACGCGATCGTGGATCTGGTGTAAAGTCCAAAATATATTATCAGGTTCCATATCTCAACAATTGAGGTTTTGAATAGGAGTCTTAAGACTTACCTTTGGTGTTTTGCTTGTAAGCAACCTAAACAATAGGCACGCTGGTTAATTTGGGTGGAATATTGGTATAATACTAGCTTCCAAGTATCAGCTGGTTGTATGCCTTTTGAAGTGATGTATGGTCGTAAGCCTCCTACTATTCACCATTTTCTTCTCGGAGAATCCAAGGTAGAAGCTGTTAATGCTTCCTTACAGGATCGTACGACTATGCTTCGTAAATTAAAGGAACATTTGCATCAGGCACAACAAAGAGTGCAACTTTTAGCTAATAAACATCGAAGGGAGGTATTTTGAGGTGGAAGATAAGGTATTTTTAAAGTTTCGAGCTTATCACCAACAATCCGTCATGATCAGGAGTGTCACAATTGCGTTATGGTCTATTTTTTATTATTCAACGAGTGTCACAAGTTGCTTATAAACTGAAACTTCCGGAGGGTTCTCGAATACATCCCGTATTTCATGTTTCCTTGCTTAAAAAGGTAGTGGGAGATCATCCAGTAATTATTGAGTTACCTTCTTATCTTGTTATTGGAAGAGAAAATGAAATGGTGGAACCTGATTCTATCTTAGCAACACGAATTGAAGATGGTTCCCACTAGCTACTCGTGCAGTGGAAAGGCAAATCATTGAAAGAGACAATTTGGATCGACAGAGACGAATTCTGCGAACAGTTTCCCAATTACAGTCTTGAGGACAAGACTAATTCCAAAGAGGGTGGTATAGTTACAGAAGTAGCAGCAAAGAAGGCAAATCAAAATCTTGATCACCAATGGTTAATCTATACCAGGAGAAGCGAATGTGAAAGACCAGCTGGGCTTAATCAGAGTGCTGAGATGAGCCTATAATTAGGTCTCAAATAGTTACGTAATGGATGATTAATTGTGAAGAGAATATCAGAGTTTGTTACGATATTTGTTTTTTCTAGAGAATAATCACATGGGAGGAGAATATATATGTAATAATTGTTTTTAATTAGGGGACGTCACTTTCATATGTACAGTTTTTCTTTTGTTGGCTGGAAAAGAAGATAGCATTGTATTTTCCAGATTTTGGGCTATTTTACTTTAGCAAGAATGGTAATAATTAAGAAACAGTAATTCGTTAACAATCAAAATTTTCTTTACAATTAATTTGTTTTTCTTTCCTTGAGAATCCAAGGTAGAAGTTATTAATGCTTCCTTACAGGATCGTGCAGCTATGCTTCGTGAGTTAAAGGAACATTTGCGTCAGGCACAACAAAGAATGCAACTTTCAGCTAATAAACATCGAAGGGAGGTATCTTTTGAGGTGGGACATAAGGTAATTTTAAAGTTAGGAGCTTATCGCCAACAATCCATCATGATCAAGAGATATTTCGGAGGGTTCTCAAATACATCCCGTATTTCATATTTCCTTGCTTAAAAAGGTAATGGGAGATCATCCAGTAATTAATGAGTTGCCTTCTGATCTTGTTATTGGAGAAAATGAAATGGTGGAACATGATTTTATCTTAGCGACACGAATTGAAGATGGTTCCCACCAGCTATTGGTGCAATAAAAAGGCAAATCATCGGAAGAGACAACCTGGATCGACAGAGACGAATGTTATGAACAATATCCCAATTATAGTCTTGAGGACGAGACTAATTCCAAAGAGGATGGTATTGTTATAGAAGTAGTAGCAGAGAAGGTAAATCAAAATTCTGATCACCAATGGTTAATCTATACCAGGAGAAGCAAGCGTGAAAGACTACCTGGGCTTAATCAGAGTGTTGAGATGGGCCTATAAATGGGTCTCAAACAGTTACATAATGGATGATTAATTGTGAAGAAAATGACAGAGTTTGTTACGATATTTGTTTTTTGAGAGAATAATCACGTAGGAGGAGAATATATATGTAATGATTGTTTTTTTTACAAACGGAAAGCCAAAAGGGCAAAAGAAAAAATCTATCTAGCACAGGACTCTGCAATACAAAGCTCCTTGCTTGTCTCTGTGGAGAAGTTCCATGACTGTCAGCGGAGGCTCCTGTAAAATATGCATGCCAGGGCTAGCCAGGATTGCTAGAGATGCCATGTCATCTGCACACTGATTCCCTTCTCGATGTACATGTTAGAGTTAGATCTCTCAATCTCATTGGAGAAGTCCGCGGATGCCTGCCACCAAAAAATTAAACTCAGCTAAATTTGTAATGGAAGAGGACAGGAGGTTAATAACTTCCAATGAGACTACTCTGATAATGACTCGTTAATAACTAATCAACCAAGCCAAAGTAAGACCCAAATGGACGCCCCTAAGTTCGGCTACTATCAGCGAGCTCCTTCCAATATGTTGTAGAAAACCCCCGCATCATTGACCGTGCACATCCCTAATTAGTCCCCCAACAGTGGCAAGGTGGGCCCCTTGTTTAACTGCTCCATCAGTGTTAAGTTTGACCCAGTTCTCCGGCGGTTTGGTCCACCCCATTAAACTACCCACGGGTAATTCCTGAGCTTGAAACACATAGCTTTCCACTACCCGGGCCCTATCTATCCACTCCTTATGGTCTATAACAGCCTGAGTACCATCTTTCGGCTAACTAAAGGCAATGTCATATAGACTTTTGATTCTCCACTGCCGTACAAACCAGCAGGCTACTCCAAAGATAGTAACCCAGTCAAACCGCAGCACCTGTGTATGCTTCGTAAGATTGGTGTTAACCCACCTCTACACATCTTGGTGATAGAACTCCGCATCAACCAACTCTCGGGAAAATTTACTCCAGAAAGCTTTCACTGGTGGACAATCCCGAATGGCATGTAAAGTGGTCTCTTCTTAGCCACAGAAGTGATAACTGCTATCTGCAGATAGATATCGCGCCATCCTTTGGTGATTGGTCAGTAGCTTGTTCTTGGTCATTAACCAATAAAAAGCCCTAATCTGCTGGGGCCCTGCTCATTTCCAAATTACTGCCCAAATGTTGTCATTAGCATCCCTAGTACTTCCTTCGATTAGGGCATAGGTGGACGCCACTGTGAACCTCCCATTCTCAGTTGGGCCCCACCACATTTTATCTTCCGTTGTGCTTGCTGCATTCGGGAGGAGGTCCAAAATATCCAAACAGATTGTGAACGGGAGGTATTGTTGGAACAGGTTCCACTTCCAAATGTAGTCTTCATTAAGAAAGTCCACAACTGTAGCGTGAAGAACGCTATCGGGAATTGGGGAGGTCACAGCGTAAATAAGAGGTCCCCAATCCTTTGCCCAATGATCCAACTAGAAGCAAATGCGTCGATCATTTCCCAGCTCCCATCGCATACCTTGGCAGATAAACTACCAAGTTGTAGAGATTCCCCACCAAACGCTCGAAGCCCCCTGCTATCGATAGTATGCGGGAGGTGATGGGTGTTTAATCGATATTTAGCACATATAATCCGAACCTATAAGACTGTGGGTTTAGTAATTAGAGCCCATCCCAACTTGATCAACAAAGCATTATTAGAGGGATGAATTCGCTTAATACTTAGGCCTCTCGCTTTTTTGGGCTGACAGATGGTTGCCCAATTGACTAGATGTAATTTTCTCTGCTCCCCCGTGGATCCCCATATAAAGTCTCTCATGAGTCTCTCTAAATCATCACAAAGTTGCCACGGTAATTTGACCGTTTGCATTATGAAAATAGGGAGTGCTGATAGCACAGATTGGGTTAATGTAACTCGTCCTGCGAGAGACAACAGCCGGGCACGTCATCCTGTAAATTTCTTTTGAGTGTTATCAAGAATATGATGGTAGGTGTGTTGCTTTGTTCGCTCATGGAGCAAAGGAACGCCAAGATACTTCCCCAGATTGTTTGTAGGCTTAATGTTCAGGGTTTGGTTGAGATGACGCGCGATTGTTGGGGAGACGCTCTTGGAGACGTAAACTCTGGTTTTTCAGTATTCACTTTCTGGCCAGAGGCCTTGCAAAAATCGTCCAGAGTCTTTGCGATTACTTGCGTCTGGGCATCTGTAGCTTCTGCAAACAGAACAAGATCATCCATAAAGAAAATGTGAGAAATGGGAGGGCCGGTGGGGCTTAGTTTTATCGGTTTCCACTTCCCTTGATCCACCTCCCGCGATATAAGGTGCCTAATCTTTCCATACACAGAACTCAGAGGTAGGACGAGAGCAAATCGCCTTGTCTTAGGTCTTGGGAAGGGCTAAAAGGATTTGTAACAGTGCTTTGCCAATTAACCTGCAATGTCACCATTATCACACACTTTATAATGACCCAGATGTAATGATTGTTTTTAATTAAGGGACGTCACTTTTGTATGAACGATTTTACTTTTGTTGGCTGGAAAAGAAGAGAGCATTGCATTTTCCAAATTTTGAGCTGCTTTGCTTTAGCAAGAACAGTAGTAATTGAGAAACACTGATTCATTAACAATCATAGTTTTTTTTTGCAATTCATTTATTTATTTTTTTCCTTCAATTCCTTCTCAGGCTCTTAACTTCATTTATTTATTTTTTCCTTCAATTCCTTCTCAGGCTCTTAACTTGACATTTTAATCGATGTCCATTTAAATTAAATACTCGACCGGACTATTTATAATCCTATTTAAAATTTTAAAAAGTCAAGCTAAGACTGGTCTAAATTGGTTGATTGGTTGATACAATTGGTCGGTAGGTTGGCTATAGGTATGTATCCAAATCAAAACGTCAAGAAAAAAACGTCAGAGATAGATAAACTCTCACATGGAAAGGTTGCAAGGATAAGAAAAGAAATGGAGAGACAATCCAAGTTACCAATCCAACAGTTTCACACAACAGCCAACCAGCCGTCCACTTGATGCCAAAGTATTGATAAAATTAAACTCTGGCCATCGGACGAGGATTGGTCGCCTTCATCATAATTTCACAACAGACACACAGGTAAAGGTCTTATGGAAGAAGACAAACCGTGCTTTGAGCAGCAGTGGCTCCTTTTTTCACGCATTTTATCATTGGCCTGTTTTACATGGGAATTGGGACGCCTAATTATAGACCTGTAAATGTTTTCTTTTCCCAAGTCACTGATGTTTCACAGGAAAAAGTCAGAGCTATAGCCAGCCTATCACATATCACATGCGGATGAAGGTCTAGTACTCTGGATCCCTCATCGAGTTTAACTTTACATCCATGTCCGTCTCTAATCATCATCAAACTCCAACTGACCGTGATTAACAAATAAGTTTTATATAGTCGAGTATAAGCGTGACTAATTTAACAGTGTACAAGAATCTAATTTCCGAGAAACCATTGGCTTCTACACATTCCAGTATCAACTTCATTATACTCAGCCAACAGTTTTGTTTTCTTTATGTCGAATAGTATGCAGAATGCAATGTAAATGATAACGAGAATGTTATCACTTGATTAGCACTTTGGTCTAATTTAATTGACAAAAAATTAATTTGATCAAATTCTAATAATTGAAATACTTGGTTAATTATTTCTGTTGAGATAATCGAATACTGTTAACATTATTGAAAGTAACGTCAATAATGTAACGTCAGAAAACATAACTTAATTGATGTAAACTTCACAGGAAAAAAGAGTAAATCGAAGGTTACAAGCCTCCGGTGTTTTGACTTCAGACAACTTTAGACCAAACCAACCTAATTTAGGCGCCTTAATTTGACTGCTTTGCACTTTCCACAACTCCCTTGTCTTTTCTTTCGTACTTCCACGTCGCTGTTAGAAATAACGTTTTCCTCGACTCACTTGCAACTAGTTACTACTTACAGGATGTGTCTGGATTTATACATATGCTTCTGTTACCAATTGCCACAGGACACTGTTTAAGTAATGTTCTTAAACTATTCCTTCCACGTGAGCTACATTGCTGCGGGTGGACTTAGTTCTCTAGCATTGCTAAAGCCTTACTCACTGGCTATGTGAGGTGGTAGTACACGTATCTTTACAACGCAATATTGCTTAAATGTATCAAATATTGGAATAAGATGTGTGACCCTATAGTAAAACATTCGTGAATGAAAAATTTTAGCTATTCCCTGGGCCCGTTACTGATATATAAGCTCATAGGCCGATAAAATCTCAATGACAACTTAATTTGTCAGTTCCAATGAGTCGAGGAGTGAGGACTGCTAGCTGGGCTATATATATTCTCAAGCTGTGCATACAGTCTTTGAACTCAAAGTCACCCTTAACTCTTGTATCCATCAGAAGGCAAGGTGCATTCATGCCTGCAAATACGTATATTATATCCATTTTCTCATTATTTTCTACTCGACAAAAGTCAATATTGGACTTAAAATCTCAACATATGGCCGGCTTTCTATAACATCGCATTCTCGCTGCCCTCTTTCCAAGCTAACCACCATTCTTGTGAAGAGGATGTGTGACGGGATAAGCTTACGGAATTTTGTTATGGTGCCAGGAATTAACGATAGTTAAGGAGCTTCTGATAATTTGGGAGGGTGACGGCGATGAGAAGCGAAGATAATGAGACATTTTTAGGTATTTACGTGTTGTTAGGTTTCTTGTATGGCAAAGTTAGTTTTGGTCTTTGAAATTTTTTGACATCTACCAATATGCACAATATTAGCCAGTAGTAATGGTCGAAATAGTCCTAAACCAGTCGGTACCACTACCACCTGATATTATAATTTAGTATGAAATATCTATTTTTAATGTCATTTTTTGTTCAGCATGATGCATTCCAACCGGTACTAACTAGTATGATACTAGATTCTGAACGATGTATGAGATCTTGCACTACAAGAAAATGAGGCTTAGTGATGAACATTACCGACGGAATGTGTAAGTTTTCTGTTAGTAAGCTAAGTTAGTGACAGAATTTACCGATTGAACAAGTTGTCGGAGAAACGGTCGTAGGTAATAATTGGAGACGAAGCACAGATTTTTCGTTGCAGATTTACTGACAGATACTTTATGTTCCGTCATTGTATTTAGTGAAGGTAATTTTGTATTGTCGGTACATAGAGCGACGAAATATTTGTTTCGGATGGTAAATTTAGCGACAGAGAAAACTTCTCCGACTGATTTGGCAATTTCGTCGATAAATTCATGACTAACTATACCAATGGAACTTAGTTATCCATCCGTGAATTGATTAGATTTTACCGACGGATTTTGATTTTCCTACATTTAATTTTATTTAATAACCTTATGATTGATACATAATTTATACAGTTATCAGTTATCTATTGATAATATTTTGATTTGTTTCTACATTTAATTTGTTCAAACAGAAAGTTGATTAATAAAATAAAGTAAAAATTATCTTTATTAATAATAAAAATTATTTTGTACAGCAATAGGTATTTAATTCATACGAATTGACTACAATTACGCTATTTATTTGGTGAATGTGGATGCTCTGAATGTTGCGATGAGGTGTTGCCCTTCTCCTTAAATTCATCCATTTCATTATGGAGCTGGTCTATGTATTCCATCGACTGTTGCAACTGAGTTGCCAGTACCTATACTGTGCTCCAAAGTTCATGGACTTCATTGGATACGGACCACTTATTAGATGTTGCTGTATTAGATATGGAAGATTGCGAATAACATATGTTCGCAAATGAACCTAAGCTAAATATCCTTCTACGACGGTCCCTACCACCCACTACATAAAGATAAGTTTGACTCTCATCAATATCTTCAGACTGTTGAGACTGTTGTTGTATTTGGTCCTATCAGAAGGCGATGTTTATGTTAATAAGTGGTAATTATTAAGCATTAATATTAAAGCATAAATTTTACATACGTTTAGTTCTCTATATCGGGTATTAACGAAGTCACACTGTTATACTTCTTAGTGTGAATGTGCAGAAAGAGATGGCAAGGTATAGGCTTCCTGCCTATAGACTTTTCCTACATCAAAATAAAATGTTATAAGTGAACTACAATTTACAAAATTTTCGGCAAAATTTTCTCTATTTTTGTGATATTTACCCCTATTGAACAAAGAAATTAACTTAACAACACAACTATATATGGCACTAGATATTTATAACATTATCATTATCTATAATACACATATTTTTATTCCAAAATTTACGCATCAAATTAAATTGAAATACATCAAAGTAAAAAAATTAGAACATAATTATAAAGTATAGATAATTACAAGTCTCTCTGCATGCTCATGATGGGTAATAGATCCTCTAATATGTACGAGAGGACTCTCTCTCCCGATCCTCCAAGTCTGTTGGTAGAATTATGCTATGAAATGAACATTGCCTCGGGTAATATCCAATACTTTTGTCAAAGACTCCATATTTGTTCAGAAATATAAGGAGGTTATACATTAATCTTGTGTATCGCACCAACAAAGTCTCGATAATGTGTATGAGCTCGTCTCTCCCATACTTTATAAATAACCATGTCAAATTCATAATCTCAAAAAAAATCTCTCTGAAAAAAGAAAAAACATACGATAAGTGCTTATAACCGACAATATTTATCTAATTAATGTATAA
>JANKYF010000006.1:9122553-9133550 GCA_029829435.1 Erythroxylum hondense | reverse complement strand
AATCTCCGCGCGACAGTAGTATGGGGTAATTAAAAAAAACACTCTATTTTATAACTTAAATTTTTAAAAAATAATTAAATAGTCAAAATTTTAATTTTTAATTATAACATAATATTATTATTTTTTGACTTGTCAAATAAGAAAAATACTTTTAAATCAGACTTTAATTTATGATAATTTAATTTACGAGGTAAAGCAATATTAAACAATACAACTAGAAAATGGACTAATAATACTCCTCTTTTTGTGTGTATAACGCAATCGGCATGTACAGTTCATAAAGAAGAGTTTATCTAATCTTCTCATCATCTCCACTCCACCCACGCATTAGAACAAACATTGCCAGTGACAACTAATCTGGCTACAAGAACTACACATTGGTCAACACGATGAAACTTGTACATATCCCAGGGAAACAAGAGGCGAGAGCAAAAACACTGTTATGGAAAGACTGATTATGCTTAGGATCATTTACTTTTACAAGTACATTAGTGGACTGCTCCCCTTGTTCTTGTTCAACCACTCAATCACCTTCTTGCCATACATGTGAGTGCGCAGCATCCGGGCGTGCTGAAGAACCATACGTACCAAAGCTAAATGCACATGTCCCGGCCCTTGCTGCAAGTGGGAGGAAACACAAAGTTAATTCAAAACTATGGCTATACAATTTCATCACCGTAACAACTCGTGATTAGGTAAAATATATGCATCAGCAGGAACATGGAGTAATGGAAGATGTTTCCATCCAACACCAGTTGTTGAGATTAAAATTATGTCAACTAAAATTTAAGTTGCTCTGTTCCTCGTTTCCACAGAATGGGTAGGTGTAACTTTAACTGATGGATAAATCAAGATTTGTTTGCATTTGCAGTATAATTAAGACCAACAACCTATTGAAACAACTCAAACAATATCTAGTTTGATGATGATCAAAACAATAATGCAGCTCTAACAAGTAAAAGAGTGATCAGTCTCAAACCTTGGAATGTGTTAGTGCTGCTTGGATGACATAGTTCCCAAATGCATCCAGAAGAAGCATAGGAGCATTCTGGTTTTGAAGAATCTCCACAATTATTTGCGTCAATTGTTCCTCTTTGGTCTCTGCCAAACACTTCTCCACCACATTACTACCATACTTATTGCAGGACAGGCTTACGAAGTTCCCCTCAAGCTGTGCCAGAAGGCTTGCAGTGATACGTGGCACCTTCAGTGACAGAGTGTGCTGTACTACGTAGTTTCTGGAGCCATGAATTTGAGGAAAATCAACCTCAAATTAGAAATAGAGAAGTCAAGCATAGATCTTGCGTTTACAATAAAACAAACAAACCCGAAAGGGTCTTGTGCCAGCTCTAGTGCATTTGCGATTATTGGGGCCACCAGCCGATCTCTAATTTCTCCTCGGGCGTGATCGACGCAATGCTGTAGAACACAGCATCCACTTTTGTTTGTTGCAATTTCAAAGCAATTTGCTGCTACCATGGTAAGAAAATGCTGCCATAACATATCAAACACGTGTTTCTTTATAGCCAAATTTCCACGGAGAAAAATCACAAGTTCTAAAGAAATTTCAAACAACGTAGTAAGTTTAATACTTGGAGTGAAATTGCTGCTTGGTTACAGAAAAGTGAAGCTCCAAGGATCAGTTAATTCACAGGTCTTGATAAAAGCATTAAGTGTGAAAAACCGAGGGGCAATGTAAGTTACTGGAACAGTGGTTATAGTGGGATCTTAGAGAAAGATATACTGACAGAATGTTTTAGGCAGTATAAAGATTAAGAAGAGATTGGAGTAATCTAAACAGTACAAAGTTACATAAACAAATACAGTGAAACAATTACTAGTGCATCAACAGCAATATGAACAGAACAGTCAATGAACCAAATATAGCAAGGAGAAATATATTTAAGGAGTCACCTTAATGTCTTCAAGGGAGAAATTCTTCACGCAATAATGTACAACATGTTGGCCATTTGGGTCCTTACACAATAACGCTGCTCCAAGGCTTAGAGCTGTGATGACTACTGAAATCTGCTGTGGGGTGTTGACATAATGTAGCAGTGTCTGTACAGAGCGAGTTCTGATACCAAACCAAGAGAATAAAAACAAAGCACACTAGACAAAAACAAAAAAAAGTACTTGATCAACAAGGAACCAAGTGCAAACTAATCATAAACATCATACCCATGAATGTCTAGGCAAATTGTAATAAGTTGATGTTCATGTCGTGTGAGGTTCCGCAGGATCTGAGTCATCTGTTCCTCTTTACACACCTCGACAAGCTTTTGTACAACATAGTTCCCATATTGGTCAATCATTAACTCAGCGACATGGTCTATCAGCTCAGAATATACCATGAGTAGTTCCTCCTCGGTAATACCCGTCATCTTCTTTTGCAAGAATCGACACCCATGTTGATCCTTGGCCAGTGTAACAATCTTACCTTTCAAATCCTTCACAGACCAGTAATTCGAAGGCTCTTGTAACCAGTGAGGCGTCTTAGTCCTGTTAGAATTTGCGAATTTATTATCTTTAGACAACAACCTGTTCGGAAACCCTTGAAAAGATTCTCGACGTGGCGTTCCTCTTGAACGAGGTGGCAACGCATTCCCGTTGTTAAAGGGTCCGCCGATATGTTGAGATGGATACGAAAAAACATCAGAGCTAGGCAACATATGCCCATAATCCTCACTACCCACTGGCGCATGACCTCTGACGCCATCGAAAGCCATACGGTGTCCGAAATCTGCCATGTCAATGGGCGAACAACCCCGAGGTAAATGTTGTTGGGAGCCAGGAATTGACCTGAACAAGGCATCACCATTGCTATCAGAATATGGATACGAGGTTTGGCTGTTGGAGGACATGCGAAGGCGAGAAATGGTAGCTATCAGGTCGTCGTATGGAGTGGAAGTTTGCATTGCCGATGTGAAATGGTTAAACTGGGAGTGATTCTCGTACGGAAAGCCGGCCGCCCTATCCTGCAGTCTTTCAGTATGAGCAGGAGCTTCTTGTATTTGATCACCGAATGGATCCATCTTGAAAGAAAACAAACAAAAGCAGAAGAAAGAAAGGGGCTTGGAAGAGGCTGCGAAAGTGGCGATGTGAGGATTTTGGGGAAGTTGAAATCTTTAAGGAAAGAAAGAAGGGGTTATGAGAGACAAAATCGGAGATTTAAATGGGAGATAAGAGTCTTGAATGAGAAGGGAAAAGATTTGACTGAAGAAGAGTGAGATAGGGAAGATAGAGCGGTAGCATAATTATTTTGCATGGCATTTTTGGTAAGATTTCGCGGGCGATGAGAGAGAAAGGCTAGAGACTTCTTGTGAAGTTCTTTCAACTGGGCCTAAGAAACTAACCACTCTTAGTCAGTCTTAATTTGAGACGCTGACCAATTCGGGGGAACGTCGCGTTTTATCATGCTCGTTCTATCACCAACGGGAATAATCTCGGTAAACAATACAACTCTTTTAAAACATATTTGTATCTAGTTATATAAAGATATGTACGGTAATATCGAGTCCAGATCTTCTGTCTAATGTTATGATGTTTTATTGTATCCAATGAATCTCAGCCGTTTATTTATGTAAATTCTATGTAGGTCCGGCGTGAACCCCGCGTGAGTCCCACAAAATAAATGATTAAGATTTCATGAAACAGAATAAGACAGGATAATATTAGACAGAAGATGTTGTTCCGGCAATATCCTGATATGATGAGCATGAGAAATTTTCGAGAGTTATCTTTTAGATTAAGTGGAGAATTGTTATTTATTTTAACTTGTTATTAGCTTACCAAATCATCATTTATATTATCGTAATTTTTAAATTTTCTGTAATCATTATTATTTTGTTATATTGCAAATTCAAAATTTGAAAACAAGATTATATTTAAGTATTGATACCAATTGACCTTTTGTCTTGATTAGAGAATTAAAGGAAGGAACGGCATTTACTTAATGGACACAAGTACAACCATTACTCCCTTTCACGACGCGTCTCTCATTGAATGAGATGCTCCGGAGAAATTTGATGAATTTTCTGGCTCTCCAATCACCTAATTCTGTGTCGATTTATAGTTATGAGATGGGACCATACTTTTCATTCTAGTACGAGTACGAGGATAGGCGTTCCAGACTTTCATCACATACACTGAAATAGCGATTGCGGCCAGCCAGACACAACTTACAAGTCAAACAACTAATTAACCCCGTTTTGCCCTTTTTGTCTAGTGGAAACAGTTGTCCTTTGGCATTAGACGACAAGTCGGTTTAAGCATGATGAACACGGAACGTTCACTGTAACAAACTTTACGGGGCTAGGGGTGAGGAGTTTTGTTGATGCAAGACACAGGTCGAGAAGGCCATGGACCCACCGTAAAGATCAATATCTCATGGCAAGAAGCCTAACATGGCTTAACAAGAAAGCCCAAAAGCAAATGAAGAGCAAGACATCATAAAGAGACAAAAGATGGTTTGTCGGACTAACTTGGGTCACGTCTGTACATTTTCCATTTGACTATCGTACAAAATCTGTTACATCAAAGAATAACTAATCAACTCGAAAGAGAGTACATCAAAGCCATTGCAGAGAGGGTGACGGGTCATCCTGTTGCAAAAAGTGGTCTGAAGCCGGGGTGGCAAAGTAATTCCTCGTTGATTGCTAAATAAAACCTCACCGTATAGAGTTGACACCGCAACTGAGTACTTCGACAGCGACCTGCAACATGTCTGAAACTGTTAACCACTGTTTATGTTAGGTTTTAATCATGACAAAGAACTTGATTTTTGACAGGAGTCTCATTAACTGTCATTTTACGCAGCACCAACATTCTGATTGTTCAATACTTCTTGGAATTCAACCGGAACTCAATTTCCAGCATTAGCAACCCTCTTGGATAGCTCCAATCCGAGCCATGTAGAAGTGAGAGTACCGCCATGTGAAACAAGATAAATAATAAATGCTATGTATGCAACTGTGCCAGTACAGACCAGAAAACCGAACAGCAATCCATTAACCTCAGATGCGAAGAAATCAATCATGAGATATCCATTGATAACTATGACGAGAAAAGCCACAGTCCACGCCATTCTCTACAGAGGAAATGGACAGAACTTAGACAGACCAAGTGAAACTAATTAAATTTGGCTTCAAGCCTTTCAATAAGTAGAACATTAATCATCTCCACTATCAAATGACTAAAACCAACTGAAGATAATCTATGAATTGATTAGGAGAAGGGTGAGTTCAGATTTCAACTCGTTTCAAGTTTTGTAGGCAAATAGAACAAGGTAACTATATGCATAATAGTCTAGTGGCAGCACTACCACCAAAATTTTAGTCAAAGAGTAAACAGCAGAGTAGTAGCGTCAGTGCATTTAAGTATAAGACAGCCCCCTTTTTTATTTTCTTGCCCATGTTATTGTTGAATTCTATTTTCCCCCAATTAACCGTTTTAAGTGACAATTATTTAGCAAGAAAGAAACTTACTCCTATATTAACCAATCAGCAGCCAGTAACTGCACATGCCTGCTTAAACAAAGTAAAAACATAAGTTTATGGCTTACCTCAAGAAGAGGCCCAATTCTAAATGCGCCCATTATATGCTCCTTGGACACCAAGGTAAGAAGAGGGATAAGTGCAAACGGAATTTGCATCGACTGAAGCACATTAAGCCATTCATTTAAAACATCCAAAGATGATTCAGATCTGTTGAATACAAGAGCCACAACCATAGTAGGTAGAATAGCAAAACTCCTTGTCACCAATGCCCTCAGCCATTTCTTCAAACGAAGGTTAAGAAAACCTCCCATGATAAATTGACCAGCATATGTGCCAGTTATGGTACTACTTTGTCCAGCTGCCAACAATCCAATACCCCAGATATAAAGAATTGGAAAGACTCCCCCTCCATATTTCTCTTCAAGATACTGCCCCGCATTCACTAATCCTATGTTATTGGCTTGTTTAGTACCATGGAATCCCTTTGCAAATACAGTTGTTAAAAACAAGTTAATCATGAAGGAGACAAAAAGGGCTAATGCTGATTCAATAGAGTAGTAATTCAGTGCCTCTTGAACACGCCCTTTCTTCTGTGGATCAATCTTCCTTGACTGCACCAAAGCTGAATGCAAGAACACATTGTGAGGCATTATGACACAACCCACAACACCCACAGCTTGTCGAATTGTTTTAGAACTTAATCTTGGGATTAAAAGACCTAGAAGAACAAACAGAATTAATTTCATCTACCATGGAAGCCAAGAATGATACCAGTAAAAACTGTTATCAAGAATTCATATGTAACAAATCAAAATCTTACCCAATAGAAGTTCTTTTCCACTTGGTTTAGTATCACCAAACATCCAGGCAAATGATAAAGCCATAGTTGCTATTAGAAATGCAAAAACTGCTTCTAGCCTTCTCACTCCATAGTTTTCTAAAAGCAAAAACACGAAACTGTCCATGGAAAAGTTAACAACAATCAATACAAGAGTAATTTCACTGCACCCCTGAATAGTGCGATAACCAACTGAATAATCAAATTCCAGAAAAATAATGAACGCTCTTTAAGAACAAGACAACAGGAATACAGAGGTAGGAAAAAGGGAAAAGAAAGGAATAGGCTTAAACCAAGTAGACCATTCTCCAATAAGAGCCTTGCCAGCTAGAATGATAAAGCTCTATGGCCTGAGAATGAACAATAATTTGGTGACTTCAATGTCTAAGCTATCAAATTTATATCAAATTACAGTAAAATTGGGACTTCGACAGTACTAATTCAACATCAACCATAAGTTACGGTTATACAAAAAGCACAAAGTATGTTGTAAAATTTGGAATGAGAAGAAAACCTGCTTCTAATTTTCACTCCATGGTTCTCGAAAAGTAAAATCATGAATCTGTCCATGTAAAAGTGACACATAAAAGTCGATATGTGGACAGTTTCATTCCCACAAAACTCATTAGCACAGTAAACTAATGCGTGGTGAAAAGACAAATTCTACTTTCATTCCAGAAAAATATTAAAAGCTCTTCAATAGCAGTCATACAGAAGCAGAGGTAAGGGAAGGAGAAAAGGCTTTAATCAAGAGGTCCATTCTCCAACAGAAACTGCACATAAGCATGAGAACGCATAATAATTCATTAACTTCAATATCGGAGCTGTAAAATTTATATCAACAAAGTAAAATCCATAGACTAAAACTTCGACATCGACATCGACAAGACTAATTCAGCATCCAACATAAGTTTATCAATTGCGAATTATAGAAATTGGCAACGTGAAAGAAAATATGTCAAACGACAAACAACCACATTAATACATACCAATCTGACGCCGTAATCACCACACCAGCCCAAAGTGGCAAAACCCCATTACTCAAAATCTGAAGAGCAATGGCACTCCCTATAACCTCTTGAATATCAGCCCCAATCAACGCTACCTCAGCCATTAACCATAAACTAAATCTAGCCCAATTCGGATACTCCTCTCTACACAATTCCGCCAAGTGTCTGCCGGTGGCAACTCCCACACGCGCCGACAACATCTGGATCAAGAACCCCATGATTGTAGCCCACATCAAAAGCCAAAGCAAAGAGTACCCAGCAATCGCACCCGCTTGAAGATCACCCTCCAAATTTCCGGGATCTAAAAACGCTATGCTCATCAAAAATCCTGGCCCCATAAACAACCACAGTTTCTTCCACGAGAATGGCGGCACGATATCGACGTCTTCCATATCAAGCCCGCTTTCCTCGTCGGTAATTACGATCTTTTCCCGCGGCTCGAATGCCACTTCATCGGAAAGCTGACAATCGGGAGACGGTGATGTCAGAGAGTGGGGTGGCGGTGACGGCAACAGCCGATTGGATTCCTCGTTCTTATCGTCGTCCTTGGAATCTTGGTCTTCTCGGGACTGGGAGTCCATGTTTGTCTGATTCTATAGCCCACCGGGATATTCTGCGTCCAGGAGAGGAGATTTCTATCGGGAGCTGTGGCTAAGGCCAAGGCTAACGTAAGAGAAGAGAAGATAGATGCAGACAGCTACTAGCTCCTTCGCCCACGAAGCGTAATGTAACGGAATATAATGGGTGCAAAAGTTTCTTCTTTTACATTATACGACGTCGGTTAATAGTTTTGTTTCGTCGTAACGCAGCTGTGTGTGTGTTGAACGAAACTATTTCTTGTAGATGACAAAGACAAAAACATCGAATTAATTTGGCAAATTAATAGTCAGATTGTGTACTTTGTGTTGAATCGCCGACATTGGATTGGCCTTTTCGTCACTCACACAATTTTTGGCTATATCTCCACTTTTTCTTATTTTCTTGAATAAAAAATATTTCCTTTTATATACTTGTCAAACTACGGGGGCTTCTGGAGTGCGAAGGAAACTAACGTCAGCTCACCTTGTACAAGGAAAAATAGAAGAGTTAGGCTTTAGTTCAACTTGGATTACTCATTCTAATGGTGGAATGATTTAAGTTTAATATCGTATTAACTGTGGAAAGACCATCTCATAGAACACGTTCATGAAGTTCCCTGTAACGAACACAGTATTTGTCTTCATCAGTGTAGTTGTTTTGTGTCACTATGGTCTCGCTCCTTTCTAGGGTTGTTCCATCGAGACTTGAGTGTCGCCTCTTGCAGCTTTTCTGTTTTTGTTTTATGTAACAATTCGTACCAAAGTCAGGGTCGATGCTTGACAATTGTGGCTTGTAAAAAAAAAAAAGTCTGTTAGCTGTATGTCTTTTGGCTTTAGCATAAGTAACCTTTTTTCGCCGACGATAAGTGTATATCTCACGGTAGTCGAAGTTCAGAGCTGAAGATATTATCACCGTCGCTGGTGACGGAGCATAAAACATCGAAGTGTAGACGATTCTGACACAACACAGACTACAGACGGACAAATCTGTGCATCGAGCATCCTGACACTGGGTAAGAGCAGCTGTGAGTATCGTTTCTTGATTATGCACAAATCTGTGCATCGAGCATCCTGACATTGGGTAAGAGCAGCTTTAAGTATCGTTTCTTGATTTTGCAACCTTTATTCGTGCACCATCCGTTATTTACGATTCTGCAATAATTCTTTTCAGTTATTATTATTATTATTATTCGTATTACTATTGTTATTTTTATATTTATCATTATTATTATTTATTATTTATTATTATTGATCTTTTTAACTTTTAGTTTATATATTTTTATTAAAATTTAATTAAATTTGTATTTGTATTTTTCTTGGATTTTACTTTTTTTTTTATTCCCCGTTACTTGTATTTTCATTTCTTTTCAGATTTTACTTAATTGTTTCTGTCACCTGCACCATTCGTATATTGTCTCATTTGCATGTGGGTTCACCGGAAACAGCCTCTCTACTATGTAGGGGTAAGGCTGCGTACTATCGGACCTCTCCAGACTCTGCTTTACTGCGGGATTTCGAACTGGGTGATGATGATGATGATGATGATGATGATGTTTAACTTTTAGGATGTAGCATGAGGTTGGTAAAATTTCAACTAACAAAAATGAAAGAGCTCCAACTTTTTATATATACAAAATAATTTCCGATTTCACCACTTATCTAAATCTATAATGACAAAATATCCTTTCGTGCATTGTGATGGGTTTGAGTTCTCTCTTATGTGGTAAAATCTAAAATTTGTTAAAGCCCACTTTCTTTTTAGCCCATTAGGGCTAATTTTTGTTTTACTATTTAACCAAATTTCAGCTACCGAGAGAGAGAAGAGCGAGAGTTGGTTTTCTTTCAACCTACACAAAAGAAGAAAATTTTCACCCTGACCTGTTTTACATTTCCGACAACTGGAAAATTTTTCATTGTTGGATCAGTCTTATTTTTGGTATACAGTTTGAAGACATATTTGGTTTAGAGGTCTGGAGGTTGAGTTTTTGGTTCCAAAATCGGACTGATCTCAAGGCATTTCCAGAACTAATGAGCTTCACCATATTTTGATTTTGATATGCCATTCTTTGTTCAATCGGCTGAATTTTGGTGAGCATGTTCTTTACTCATTGTTCTTTATTTTGAACAGTAAAGATTGGATTTGATTGGCTGGAACTTTTCAGAATTTGTTGGAACAGAAGCCTTATGTTGTGATTGCTCTCTTAATGTAGTTCTCTACTTTGATTTGTGGTTATTTGAGCCTTTGATTTTTGGATTATTATGGCTGTTGATCTATGTAAGACAATATTTGTGATAGTGGATTTCATTTGCTTAGACCAAGAGAGGTCTCGTGGTTTTTTTATCCTTCACACCAAAAGAGTTTTTGGCATGTTAAATAATTATTGTGTTTTGTGATTAGTTTTTGATTTATGTATTATTGAGGCAGCTTGTGATCATTTAGTTTACTGCAAAATTTTGCTCATTATTACTCCTAATAGATTCATTTAAGTGGGGAAAGATTTATTGATTGATTGTTGCGTGTGTTATACCCACTTCCTTCCCAACACAGTGGTTCAGAACCTAGTTAGTTTGTTAATTGGGTCTATTTTTGCTTGTTTGAATGATGGAGGTAAATATAAGTGAAATGATTTGTTTGGATGTCACAAACTATCATACTTGGAAAGGAAAGATGAAAGATCTTCTATTGAATAATACAGTCAAATAGAATTTATTTTTTTATTAAAAAAAATCCTTTTCCATTACTTGCTAGTTGTGACTACTTGCATATTCTTTCTCATCGAAAGATGATATGTGTTTGTGTATCACTGGATCTAATCTAGTTTTGTCTGTATTATTTTAACTCTCCATCTGAGTAATTTAATTAGGGGCATGAACTAGGAGTAATGGTTTTTCAATTATAATAGATTTTTGGCATGTTTCTCCCATCAAGTAGTGCATGTAAGTTATTTTACTATTTATGCATGACATATGAATAGTTTAATTCTCCCATCGAGGTTGCTGTTCATGAATGTCAGAAATGCATAAGTGAATTTTAAGGTCATATTTGTTTTATTCAATTATGTGTTAAAATTCA
>JANKYF010000006.1:8572032-8585353 GCA_029829435.1 Erythroxylum hondense | reverse complement strand
TTGGACAGCAATTGTCGGTACCAGAAACCAATTAGTCTGCCAATTGGCGATTTTTTTCGGACCGAAAATTCACCCCGAAAATTTTCAGAAAAATTTCTAAAGTTTCCCAAAAATATAAAACACACAGCAATCCACTCTAAATAAATTTTCAAGCACAAATTCATATTTTTTCACAAAAATTACATTTAGGCACATATACCGGGAAATGTCATAAATGCATATACAATCATTTTCATGTGCAAGTGTCACTATTTACGTGTAAGAATATGCATGAACATGTCCTAACAATTTTACGCACTCTTAGCCCTTTCCAAATTATTGTTCTACCATTTCCATCGGGGGTGGGATGTTACACACCAGTTCTGTCAAGTTTCCTACTACCATTTTAAACTTTGGCTCTGATACCAATTATTACAAAGGTATTCTTGGGACTCAAACTTTCAATCGAAATTTCTCGCTCACACCCTTTGCACAGCAGTCTCTCTTAGATCCATTAAAGTAAGACTCAACCTTTCTTAACCCTCAAAGTGTTTATCTCGTATACACTTGAAGAAACAATGCGTATAAGAATAAGAAGAACAAAGGCAACAAGAACGCACAAAGATACGGTATAAAACCAACTTTATATACTTTCCCTCAAAAAAATACAAAAAATGCTCTCTCTGATTGAATGTGAAGAGTAGAGCTCGAATGAACTATATATATAAGCATCCTAACTTGGAGTCTAAGTTAGATTCAGATTCTCACCAAATCCAAACTACCTAAAATTGTATTAAGATCATGTCTATCCTTATCAGATTACATCACGTGGATCAATTAGATGACATCCCCGTCTAAATAGGACTCTAACTGATAAGACAAGATAACAACAAGATAGAATTTACATTCAACTAGGAAACTATCATCCTTATCCTCGAAGAACTTTATTATCTTCAGATGTTCAGCTCCACTGCAACTCTAACTCCCAGTCATCATCACATCATCCAAAATCCCCCCACGATCTCTATCCGCTAATGATGCAATATGATTTTGCCGAAGCCCACTAGCACATTGGCCTGATCCAATGCTCCCACAACAAGTCCATTAGTCATGGTTCATTCATCCAAACATGGGCTAAGTCCTTAATCCATCAAGATCTTAACCTGGATTGAGTCAATCTCCACAAGATCCGATGCTTTACCAAAATTTACACCAAATCCGATCCCACTCGACTACATTTGTCTTAGTATTTTCGCATACCTCCCTCATGCGTGAATCCAGCTAACCTTCCTCCTAAGACTTCTCATAAAGGTCATTGAGAAGTGCTCCAAAATTTAGGAGTCTAACAGTAACCAAGAAGGCCAGTTTGCGCCAGAACATGTCTATCGTCCTTACTATTGAACCTCCACCTCATTTCCATTGCCTCCGAGTCAACACAGATCTCCTCTATATAATTGCTTAATCCTTTGTTAGCTCAAACACATATGTCTTCCGTTTTAAATCCCGTAAACCTACAAATGGTTACATTCTTTAAGTTGATCGTTCTATATTTCATAATATCACCATCAATTTCATCTTCCACCTCTCTCGACACATTAAGCAAAGGCTCGTCTCTCTCTGTGGAGGACTCCAAGCACGTCTTGACTTCACAGGATGGCAAATTTTCTGCCGGCTTTTACCCTGTTGGAAATAATGCCTATTGCCTTGCCATATGGTTTAATGAGCCTTTTTGCAATAGGACTTGCACAGTAGTTTGGATGGCCAACCGTGATACGCCAGTTAATGGAAGACGTTCCAAGCTTTCCTTGCTTAAATCTGGCAATCTGATCCTGACTGATGCTGGTCAGTTCATTGTCTGGTCCACCGGCACTGTTTCAACTTTAGATTTGCAGCTCCGCAACACTGGTAATCTTGTGCTTCGTAACTCGGAAGGTGATCTGTGGCAAAGTTTTGATTCACCTACGAACACTCTGCTTCCTGGTCAGCGGTTCACTGGAAGGACAACGCTTGTTGCATCAAGAAGCGAAAGCAATATCTCTTCTGGATTTTACAAGTTCTATTTTGACAACGATAACGTCATACGCCTTCTTTACTCCGGCCTTACTATTTCAAGTGTATTTTGGCCAGACCCCGGGAGTGTTCCATGGGAAGTTGAGAGGACAACATACAACAGCAGTAAGTTTGCCTTGCTCGATTCATTGGGCCACTTTTCCTCTACTGACAATTTCACTTTTAGCTCTGCGGACTATGGAATGAGGCTTCAAAGAAGATTGACCCTTGATTACGACGGTAATCTTCGGTTGTATAGTCGAAAAGACGAAAACGAGCCGTGGATCGTCCAGTATCAGGTATTCTCTGATCCATGTACGGTTCACGGAGTTTGTGGACCTAATAGCGTTTGCAACTATGATCCAGTTTCTGGTAGGAAATGTTCCTGCATTCCAGGGTATACCATGGTCAATCATACCGATTGGACTTATGGTTGCGAAGCACAATTTAATCTGTCGTGCATCGATAGTCAGTCGACTTTCCTTAAGCTCCCTCATGTTGAATTCTATGGATATGATTTTGGCTTCTTTCCCAACACCACCTTGGACGAATGTACGGAAAAATGCTTGAAGAGATGCGACTGTAAAGGTTTCCAACTGAAATTTGAGAAACATGACCATCCTGATGGAGTTCCCTATTGCTTCGACAAGACACTGTTGCTAAATGGACGACGTTCACCAAATTTTGAGGGTGATCTTTACCTGAAAGTGCCTAAAGTCAATAACTTCTCCAACAATTGGCATTTCAACGAGTTTAACTTGACGTGTGAGGAGAAAGTTATGGAGCTGAAAAGAGAATATAGAAAAGAACACGGAGTTTGGTCAGTGAGGTTTTTGCTCTTTTTTGTGATTGGACTTGGACTGGTAGAGATTTTTTGTTATAATTTCTGTGTGGCTTTTCTTGTTCCCTGGACGGAATAGACGGATAACACAGGGTTACCTTATTGCTGCTACTGGGTTCAAAAGATTCAGCTATGCAGAACTTAGGAGAGCTACCCAAAATTTCAAAGAAGAAATTGGAAGCGGAGCAGGAGGAGTTGTGTACAAAGGAAGGTTGCCGGATAACAGAATTGTAGCAGTCAAGAGACTCAATGAGGCACTTCAAGGAGAAGCTGAGTTTCTAGCTGAAATGAGCACAATTGGGAAGCTAAATCACATGAATTTGATAGAGATGTGGGGATATTGTGCGGAGGGGCAGCAGAGGCTTTTGGTTTACGAGTACATGGAGCATGGATCATTAGCAGAAAACCTTTCTTCTAAAGCACTTGATTGGAAGAAAAGAATTGAAATTGCTGTGGGAACGGCCAGAGGTCTCGCTTATTTGCATGAAGAGTGCTTAGAGTGGATTTTACACTGTGATGTAAAGCCACAGAACATACTCTTAGACTCGAACTACCACCCAAAGGTGTCAGATTTTGGACTTTCAAGACTAGTAGATAGAGGTGCTCTTCAGAGTTCAGATTTCTCCAGAATGAGAGGAACCAGAGGTTACATTGCTCCTGAATGGATTTTCAAGCTGCCCATCACTTCCAAAGTGGATGTTTACAGCTACGGAGTGGTTGTTTTGGAGATGGTTAGTGGAAAAGTTCCTGGGGTAGAAATCGGTGTTGCTAATGGTAATGGTGAGGTGGAGCGCCAAGGTTTAGTAAATTGGATCAGGGGAAAGAAATGTGGAGATAAAGCAAGGGGAACTTGGATCGAAGAGATAATTGATCCCGTTATAGGGGACGATTACGATAAAGCAAAACTTCAAACTTTAGTAGAAATAGCCTTGCAATGCGTGGAGGAAGATAGAGAAGTGAGACCAACCATGGGCCAAGTCGTTGAGCAGCTTTTACATGAGGGTAATGAGACTAGCAACAAATTTGAAGGCATTGATTGATTCGTGCGATGGGTTTCAACCGAGCATAGGACGTCCAACCCTGAGTGTTTTGGTGCGATAGGAGCCCTCGTTTTGCTGGTAAATATCTGGACAATAAATAAAATGCTTAAGCCTCTTCAAGCACCGTTAAAGACAGCGAAGTTCTTACTGAAACTTTGTTAATAATATTAGCCTGCATCTTCTGATGGACTTTCTGTGGAATTGCTACGATGTACCAAGAAAATGCTGTATATTATTAGTTTGCTTTATAATGTATTCCGACGTCCTTATTTTTTAATACAAGGGAAATCACAAATTACAAATTACGTCGGGGGAGGTTATCCTCGTTAAGTCCACCAGAAGAAGAGTGACACACTCAAGCGGTGCTATGACAAAAAAGGTGAGTCCTAAGCTCAAATTAAAAGCATATGTCGCGAGTCAGTCCGCACACCAATTACTCTCTCGGTAAGTATGTCAAGAGAAAACAATCCAGTTCCGGATCAGGAGCTCATTAATGTCCCGGACAAGAAAATTGAGAGTGAAGGAATGCTGCGAGCCATCAGAGTGGAGCTCGATCACGTCTTTAGTTTAAGTTGACAGGACGAAGAGGGACTTGGAAGGACAACTCGTGTTTTCTAAATGTTCCTGCCCAGTTGCCTTCCGAATCGTCTGTTTTGTCCCACAACCATGCCTTTTCGTACCGTATCATTTGCCCTCCTATTTAACCAAGAAATATTCGTGTCAAATCGAAACCCTGACTGATAACTTCACGATGTCATTGGGGGAAATTCTTGACAATCCAAATTAGCAGTCCGTGAAACCCAATGTTGTCATATCTTCTCTGAATACGAACGCATTATGCCAGAATTAGATTTTCTCGTGATTAGAAAATTGGAAAATGAGTAAACACTTGATCTTACGTCTTGGAAAATATAACATATAGAAGATGATCTTTTTCTCTAATTTTCTTTCGGCTCAAATCCGTCAAAATCCTCTGGAGAATGCAACTTTCCACGGGGAAAAGGAAAATATAGACAATGATAGTGCCTTGTAGCCCAATGAATGTGCGGAGTCGTGCTTATTTTCTTTATACACCATCGATGCCACTACTATCGGTCCATGTCAATTGTCAATAAGTTATCTATCTACGAATCGATGCTTTGCTTCCTCATTCTATATATTTCTAATTTTCAGACTATACAACTTTCTTTTGGATTTGAGCTCGGAATATATAGACCTCATTAAAAATAAGCTAGCTGGTACGAATTTCAACTGGATGGAAGATTTCAGGTAGATGAAATCTTGCATGAGCTAAGTATGAAGATTTTCATCCTCCAAATCATATTTTAAATATTATAATCTTTGTCACACCCTCTAACCCTATTTTGTAGGTTTTTAGATCTGACCAGGTCTATGAGCACAAACATGAAACAACAGGAGCTCGTGAATTTTATAACTTAAATGGGGCACTTGAAGTAGGACCTGAAAAGAAGACAAAGTGGCAGTGGTTAGATGATTACTTTTTTGACTGATGCCCTGCGAAGACTTGGCAAAGTCAAGGTCTTCCTGATCGTCGCCGGCTTTGTGAGCCTATTAATTCGTGCGCTTTATAAAGGTATGCGTGGCGGCTTCCTGTTGATTGTTTACAGAATAAGAAGTGAATTAATTTTCCCTTCTACATTCCTTCCGAGAAGCAATTGTGCTGTCTAAATTTTCAAACCTCCAAAAAGCTTGCCGGCCACCATCCATAATAAATAATAAATAAGTCATTATTATTTTAATACGAAAAGGTACAAAGAATATCATATAAGTAAGTTATATTATTATTTTAATACGAAAAGATTTACCTTCATAAAAATTATATCTTATATATTCAATATTATGATTATGTATAAAATGTCTCAATACAAATTATATTAGGATTCGTACATTCAATAATGCTTATATAAAAAAATTATCATCACCTGTAACAGATAAATCACATCTTCACTTTAATAAAAGAATACTATTATTGAGCACGAGGAATATTATGTCTCAATAAAAATTGTATTAGACATTTATATATCCAATATCACACTTATGTACAAAAAATATTATCACCCATAATAGATAAGTCACACATTCACTTTAATAAGAAAAATTCTATTATCGAGTACGAAGAATATCATGCCTTAATAAAAACTGTATTAAGATTTCATACATTCAATACTATGCTTATGTACAAAAAATACTACGACCAATAAGAGATAAGCCATATTATTACCTTAAAATGATAATATCATTACTCAGTAAAAATAGTACTATGTACAACCTTCATACATTTTATACCATTTATGTGTATAATAAATACCAGCATTCACTAAAGATAAGTAACACTTTCCCTTCCATACGAGAATTTCCAAATGCTCTGTAAGGGGAGATCATAGCTCCCTAGATCAAGAGGGACACTCAGCCAAACAAGTACATATATGAGAATGGGATGAGGACCCACCACCCCCACACCCTAAAGTGACTTATATTGTGGAAATAGTTGAAGATGAAGAGCACGAAATGGTGTGGCCAAAGGAAGATCCAACTGAACTCGAAGAAGGGGATTTGACCTTAGTTAATGGGGATTTTGGTGCAGCCTTAGAGTTATCTAACACTTTTCGTGATCGATTGGATAAACAATGGGAGAGAGCGTTGTTGTGAAATTACTTAGGCGTCAAATTGGCTACAAAATGCTATGCAACAAATTGAGGGGCTTGTGAAAACTGAAAGGGTCTATGAAAGTAGTTGACCTTGACTTTGATTATTTCTTAATTAACTTCATTAAAGAAGAGGATTTTTTGAATGCATTAACGACAGGTCAGTGGGTAATCTTAAGGCATGATTTATTAGTGCAATGATGGCATCCCAAGTTTCGCCCTTCTCAAGGTAAGGTCTCTCATACAGTAATTTGGGTTCTTTTTCCTGAACTACCAGTCTCTAGATATCATCCTATAATCCTATCAGCTTTGGAAATTTTGGTGGGTTAGACGGTCAAGATAGACAATGCTACACAACATTCTAAGAGGGGAAAGTTTGCAATGGTGGTGCACCTCTGCGGTCAAGAGTAGAGATGGATGGAGAAGAAACCAAAGTAGCTTACAAAGGACTCCCTCATATATGTTTTTCATCTGGTGTAGTCAGCCATGGATCGGTAGATTGCCCTACAAAATGAAATAAGGTAACTAAACACAATTCTAATGGTGGAGATCAATACCATTTGTCCATGAGAAATGACCCCTAGGCGGTGGCGAAGAAGGATGTTTATGGTCCATAGATTCAAGTTCAACGTCACACCAGAAGCCCTGTAGTCAAGGCACAAAATCAGGGTAGGGTTTCAAGAAAGGAGAATGACTAAGATGACATTCGAGGATCCCAGTTTTTAGTTTTGTCTTATAAGGAGATTCTAGGGATTTTGAAGGATTGGCCACCTAGCAAGTTGACCAATGCCAATTTTAACGGCACCAATAAAATGGATTTAGGGCAGTTGATGGATGAAGCAAGATGTGATATAAGGGTAAAGGCCCACTCTGGGGCTAGCCCAAGTAATAAAACTGGCTCAGTGAATAAGGGAAAGTGGGTCAGGTGTAAGAGTCAACCAAGAATTTAATATGATTGCCAATGTAAAGCCAACGTCAATGCTTATTAACCAAAATAATAGTACTGGCACAAGTAATCATTCTACGGTTAAAATCTCTTCTTACAAGGATGTGGTCGTTAATGATGCGAAATTTGTTTTACGTGATGAAGATGATATGTTGTGTGGCGATGAAGTGGATGAGGTAGAGAAGGTTGTTGGTAACACTGTGCTAAATCTAGTAAACAGGCATGCTAAATCACCTCCAAAACCCCCCAGACTTGAATACTACTGGGAAGGATAAGCTTAATGATGAGATATCTCACGATTCTCAGATGGAGATTATACCTCAAACGCAGGATATTCACACCTCGGGTGGTCAGATTATTGGTGGGGTGGGTCCTCAAGCTTAATGAGGGTCGCTCATCTTTGTTTGTTTCTATTCGCTCATCTTTGTTTGTTTCTATCTTATGTCGATTCTCGTATGTAATTGCCAAGTGGCTGGGGGTAAGACCTTCAAGCCTATTTTATATCAAAGATTCATAAGCCTTTTATGGTGGTTTTGGTTGAACCAAAGATTAGTGGTAAGAGAGCGGATAGGGTGGTGAATGGCTTAGGTTTTCCCTACTCTTTTCGTGTTGAAGCGGATGGACTTTCGAGGGATATTTGTCTTCTTTGGTCCTTGAACATAGATTTTAGGATGCTAGTGGCATATACACAGTTTGTGCATGCTCAGATTATGGTGAATGACTCCTTTTATTTTATAGTAGTATATACCTCTTCCCAATACCATTTACAACGGTATTTGTAGTCGTTCTTAATGAAAATTTCCAAAGTGACTAACACCACATGGATTTTGGGTGGTGACTTTAATGCTAAGTTAGATTCTAGGGAGAAACGTGGGGGGTCAAGATCGCAACCAGTTATTAGTCAAGGTTTAAGGGATTGTGTGAACATTTCTGGATTGCATGCTTTAGGATTTAGTGGCTCGCAGTTTACATGGAGAAGGGGAACTATTATAGCTAGAATTGACATGTTTCATTGCAATAATAAATGGTAGGAAACTTGCCCTCGTGCTTCATCTTCCTTATCTTGGGTCAGATCACCAGCCTATTGTTGCTAATTTTCTTGCTTCAACTGCAGGCTTTTCTTTTCCTCATCGGTTTGGCTTCCAATCTACATGGCTAGCAAAGGAGGAAATTTTCTATTTTGAAGGAGTATTGGTGTCTGAACATAAATGACTGGACTAGTTCCATGGATAGTTTTGCTTCCAAATTAAATGAATGGAACAAAACTATTTTTGGTAAAATTTTCCATCGTAAGAATTGATAACTTGCATGATTGGCTGGTATCCAACGAGTTCTTAAGGAGGGGGAATCAGATTCTCTTGTGTCTCTAGAGGAAAGATTACGAGCAGAGTATCAACAGATTTTGTGCGAAGAAAAGCTTTATTGGCACTAGAAGTCTAGGTGCCAATGGATCTCTTATGATGATTGCAATACCAAGTTCTACCATAATATAACTATGGACAAGATAAGGAAAATAAGAGTGGAAGTTCTTAAAAATGATCAAAGCAATTTGGTGACCTCTCACAAGTCATTATTGAATTTAGCCGGGGATTTCTTTTTTAACTTATTCTTGATGGAGGGGATTAAAGAATGGACATTCCCTATTTAGGGTAAATTTCCTACGCCATTTGGAGATGCTCTTCTCAGTTTGAAAATCCCAGTACAATCAAAGGAAATAAAGACAACCTTGTTTGATGAACCCTAACAAAGCCCTTGGAATTGATGGCTTTAATGTGTTATTTTTCTAGAGGCAGTAGGATACAATGGGGCCAGTGGTGATCTATTTTGTGGAAAAAATTTTGATAGGAAATATGGGAGTTTGATCTTAATCAAACCATTATGTTTTTGATACCTAAAGTTCCTTCCCCAACTTTTATTTGCCAGTTTAGGCCGACAAGCCTCTGTTTTGTGGTGGACAAAATAACTACTAAAATTTGCCAGTTTAGGCCGATAAGCCTCTGTTTTGTGGTGGACAAAATAATTACTAAAATTGTGGTGAACCAGATGAAACCATTCTTGGATGGACTAGTGGCTCCTACACAGTGTAACTTTGTGCCTGGTAGATGGATAACGAATAATATCATTATAGTGCAGGAGGTGATTCATTCAATGAGATGTAAGAGAGTGATGAAGGGGCTTTTGGCTATAAAGGTTGATTTGGAGAGGACTTATAATAGGTTGAGATGGGATTTTGTTTAGGATACTCTTGAGAATATTGGCTTCCTGATTGATTTAATCAAGCTTATAATGAAATATGTTTCCTCTATTTCTATGAGGGTTAACTAGAATGGTGAATTGTTAGAAGCGTTTACACCTTCTCGTGGTATTAGACAGGGGAACCCCCTTTCCCCTTACATTTTTGTATTATGCATAGAGAGACTAGGCCATTTAATTAATCTTGAGGTGGATCAGGGGAGATGGAGACCTATTACTTTGAGTAGCGATAGCCCTATACTCTCTCGTCTATTCTTTGAATAAGATCTTATTCCTTTCTCTGAAGCATTGGAGGACCAAGTTAGGATTATTCAAGCCACGTTGGATTGCTTTTGCTTATCTTAAGGACAAAAAGTGACTGTTGATAAAACTCACTATTTTTTCTCTAAGAATGTCCATTTGGAGAGAGCTAAATCCCTTAGCTAAACATTAGGTTTTCAACAAACTAATAATCTTGGCAAGTACATTGGAGATCCTTTAATTCATGAAAGGACTACAAGAAAACGTATCAAATATATTTTGGATAATTTTCAAAAGAGCCTCTCTGGGTGGAGTGCACAACATCTCTCTTTAGAAGGCCAAACCACTCTAGTTAATCTGTCCTTGAAGCCCTCCTTGTTTACACCATGCACACAGTTTGGCTACCAAGACTGTTATGTGAAGATCTTGAGAAAATAATCAGGGATTTCTTATAGAGGTCGAATAAGAATCAAAGGAAGGTGAATTTGGTTAATTGGGATACTATTTGTAAGCCTAAGTCTACGGGTGGGCTAGGTTTGAGGAGAATCAGAATGAATAATGATGCTCTTCTGACAAAATTAGGATGGAACTTGATTACAAAATCTTCGACTCTATTGGTTCAGGTTCTCCAATCCAAATACAAGTTTGACAGCGAGGCCATTCCTTCCTTGATAAATTTAAAAGGAAGTTCCTCAACTTGGAAGGGGATAGCAACCTCGTGGATTCATGTTATAAATAGTATGAAGTGGGTTGTTTGGGATGGTTTATCGGTGCGCTTTTAGTTGGATAACTGGGTAGGAGATTAGGTTCCTTTGATTCAGCATGCCATTGGTGAAATCCCTGAAATGCTTCTTTAACTAAAAGTTCATAGTTTTGTTGATGATTATGGTAACTGAAGATGAGAGCATTTTTAACAGTAGCTACCATCTTCGGTGTGTATGACTATTGCAAGTATTCTCCCCCCTAGGATGGAACTTGGTAGTGACAAAGTAAGCTGGAAAGCTTCTTCAAGTGGTGAATTCACCACTGCTTTGACCTTTGAGATGGTCGAGGGTTTTGGGCACTTGAAAATGGTGGCTTTTAGAGCTTTGTTTAGAGATAGCCAGGTCCTTGGTGGATTAGATATTTCTTATGGTTACTTGACAGAGATAGATTACTCATTAATCAGCAGCGAGTTCTAAGACATTTATGTATTGATGGGGCGTGCAATTGTTTTGGTATGAAGGAATCTTCCATTCATGTGATTCGGGAATATGGAAAAGCACGAGCTATTTGGGCTACTTTTCCCTCATATGTTATTGATTGGAATTTTTCTAGCTAGATAGACATGCATGGATGAAAAGTAACCTAAAGTGTCATCATCAAGTTTATGGCTCTGATTGGTCCATTATTTTTGGAACTACTTGTTGGTTCATATGGTTTCGGCATAAAAAAGTTTGTTTGATGATTAGTTTGTTTGGCCATGCAATGGTCTCGGCATCATCCAAGATTTTGTTGCTCAATTTGCTTTATCTAGGGAGGTGCAAATTTGTGCCTTAACTATGCCTATTTTGCATAATCAAAGAAATGTTGCGTGGTTTTTTCCATGTGATGGTTGGGTGAAGCTTAACATTGATGGTTCTTATAAAAGATCTTTGCAAGGAGCTGCTGTTGCTAGTGTTATTAAGGATGTTACTGGTGATTGGTTAGGTGGATTTGTCCACAATATTAGTTATTGCTCTCCCCTTGAGGCAGAGTTGTGGGGTGTTTACTCGAGTCTTCTTTTGGCCTGGAACTCAGGATATCGCCGGGTGGAGTTAAACTTAGACCCCCTAATTGTCATCAATATTCTATCAGACTCGATTGGAAGGAGTTTGAAAATTTTTTCCTTAGCTTAGGGTATTAAGTTACTAATAACTAGAGAGTGGGTGGTGAAGCCATGTCATGTCTCTTGAGAAGGAAATCAATGTGATAACTAGTTAGCTAAATCTACAAGTCTACATTAGATTGGTTTTATGTACATTCAGGAGCCCCCCCCCCCCCCACTCCCCGGGTTGTCTAACCCTGCTACGTGAGGACATAACTAAAGCTTCTGACCAGAGGTGTAATGTGTAGCTATTTAGCTTTTATGTTTCATCTCCCTTGTATTAAAAAAGAATTGCAACACCTCAATACAAATTATACTATAACTCCATATATCCAATATCATGCCTATATGCAAAAGATATCACTACTCATAATAGATAAGTCATACTTTCAATTAAGGAATTGACTTCCAAATTAACTTCCCTAAGCCAAGCAACAACTATAAATCCAAAACTCTTTGGAATTGAAGATGAATTGACACTTCCTTGTCATTTAACTTCCTGTTTACCCCTATAAACTCCACAACAATGATGTGCATCTTTTGTTAAACTCATGCATTGGTTTGCAATCAAATGAGCACAAAATTCATTGTTGTTACCTTAGTATTTTACTTAACTTATGTATTAGAAACCTCAAAAGCAGAACTTCTTTCTGAGGCGAAAATTACAAAATCACCAAAAGTAAATGAAAATCCTAATTTAGCTTAACTAGGTATTTTTGTTTCAAAAGGGAAAATTAAGGTTATTTTGGAAAGGAGAAAGTTGTGGCTTACACCTCAATGCTTCATAAAAGGTTTAGTGACATTTTGTTATCTTTGCTACCACTTTACATGTTGGACCCCGAACCTGTTTTCATGATATTATTAAGTATGGGTTATGTTAATTGTATGATTTAGGGTATAATTTGATTTTTTTTAAAGTGTTAGTAGAAAATTAAGCTAAGTTGAATTTAGCATGAAATAAATGGTTAAGGAAGAGTAAAAATGTTTAAGGGGTAAAATGGTCAAGTCATTTAAGTTGTAAGATTTTAGGCTTACCCAAGAGGGACATTTGGGTCCTTGCCCATGTTTGTAGGTTTTAGAAATTAAAAGAAAGGAAAATAAGAAGGAAAAGAAGAAAAAGAAGGAAGAAGGAGAAAGAAGCCCGTCGAAGAGGAGAAGAAAGGGAGAAGAAGAGGAAGCAAGTTCAGGTGTTTTCCGACAGATTTCAAGCATCCTTAAGGTAAGTTTCCTTCATCTAAACTTGTTTGAAGTGGTTTAAACCTTGGTATTGCTTGGATTAAGTAGAAATCATGAAGTTAGGGTTTATGGGAAAGATTTGTAGATTTGCATGAGTTGTTGTTTTGATGCTGTTTCTGGTGTTAGAATGAGGTTAGAAGGGAAGTATAGGAGTTGATTCATGAGTTAGCAGTGTTGTAGTTGAAGATGGGAAGGATTTCAGGTCAGATCTGTCGAAAATCTGGG
>JANKYF010000006.1:8498935-8512885 GCA_029829435.1 Erythroxylum hondense | reverse complement strand
CTAGGATTGATTTGCTTTGAAATTGTTTGATGTGTTAGCTTCCAATTATAAAGTATTTGTGATTTGATTGAATTCCGAGCTTAAAGTCCGAGGAGTTTGTTATGTGGATAAGGTATTGGAAGTGCTTTATTTTGATCTAAAATTTTGTATAATACGTGGATTCTCAACGAAAGTTGAATGCCGGACTTAAGTCCGATGATAATGAGTTTCTGATTAAATGTCACATGTGATTATCTAATATGACATAATCCGTATGTGGTTCATTTCATAAATGCATGCTCAGATAAAGGTGTTGTGATTTGAGTGGCCAATGAAGCGCTTCCATGTAGAGCTTGGCTCCGTGATACATGTTTTGTGTACAGAGCTCTACTCTGTAATTTTGTTCCGACCGAGCCCTATGGCCAAGTAATTGTGTATACGTATGTGATGGCTACTCGGTCACAACAATAACAACGAATGTGAATCTCATGCATATAACATTACAAGATTGAATCCAGTGAATGAATATTAGTGAATTATGTGATATGTGTGTTTGATCCGGTGAACTCATCAATGATGGTTCACTCATTGAGTTCACAAAACTCACCAAAATTGTAACGTTGTCTTTTCAGGACTGAGAGACGACTTTAGCTACCGAGAGGCTCTATCAACCGTGTAGATTGTGATTGGCAAGAGAAGTCATAGCTCAAAGGTCGGTCAGCTGGGCTTTTTGGACAGATTAGTTAGATTGTGTATATTTTCCTCTTTCGTATAGTACTCTGTATTAGGTTTTGATGATGTTCAAAAACAAAATGTTGTTGAAAGACATAATGTAGACTTCCGATTTTGAAAAGAGAAATAAGGAAAAAGTTGGTTTCAAATTATTGTGGTTTTTTTCTATTGATGTTTTATAAGTGCATTTTGATATGAAGCCATATGAAGTGATTGTAGTGATCGAATGTAGCTCGTTCTTATCATAGGTTATGTACCGGAATGACCTCCGGGCGTCCCGGTATGTACCCTGCGGTAAGGAGGCACTAAAACTGTATGTAATAATATAATCCTATTGCCTTATTTTGTCTATCTCACAAAATCTTTGTTGAAGGTGTAGGCACATGTCTTATGTAAGCTTTGATGTGTTTTAATATGTAATATGATGATAATGTTTTGTGGTCCATATTTACTATCTAGTATGTAACAAAATTCCGAAAACAACATAAAAAATAAGATTAACATATTATTTATGTTATTTTGAATGTGATACTTGTTTTCCCTATTATATAAACTAGGATAAAGTTGAATTATATAAACTGACCAACATGATGAGTATACTTGTCTGCTGATGAATTTTAGCAAAGACTATGAGATTTACACTATGGGGTTGATACCCAAGATCATCAATTATGGTAGGTTAAAAATTAGATTGATAGAATAAATTGAAGTAAAATGTTAAGAGAGTAGTATTACTCTCCTACAACAAAATGACACGTATGACATTGTATTTCTCCAACAATAAAACTACAACACAATACGCTATCAAACCAATCGGAACGACAGTGTAGCAAGAGGAAATACTTACTTTAGACCAAAATCCAACATAAATGACAACGTTGCATATCCAAGGTAGGGTTGATTATAAAAAAGGGTAAATGAATCCGCCCTCCCCCATCTTCACGTCAAAGATTTTGGTGTTTCCAAATTAGGGTTATGAGAACGGAGGCAATCCAGAGGTCTTCTCGGCTCGTTACCATCTAGCAAAGGTAAGAAAGTTTAATCGTGGTGCATCTTTTCTTCTACAATCTTCCTATAAATGTAGATATACTCTAATCGTCTAAATTAACAATTTGGGGATATAACATAGTAGAAGAGGATTTGCCATGGGATGAAAGGTGAGAGTCCATAGGCAACTCAATGATGCACGCATCAGACAGAGTTTGAAAAATATATTCAGAGCTTCCAGAAGGATGGATGGAGGGGAAGTAGAGTGCTATACTTTGCACATCAGCATGGGTTGTTTCAATAACCCTAAGAGGTACAATCTTCCTTAGTTTATATGTTAATCAATATTCCCTTTCAAGTGAATGCATGAACTAGTATAGAACTTAAACAATTTTCCCTGAGATAACTATATTAAGGAAACAACTCACATCTCCTAAAATACAAAGGAGCTTCTCCCCAATTTCAGAAATTAGGAAGGATAAAACTTCACCTCTGGAATGTGAGATATTCTTAAAGCGTCTTAGGTTTCTCTCTATCCAAATCTTCTTAATTGAGGAGGTGAATAAGATGATGTCAAAATGCTTTCTATAATTAAGCATATCTTTCAACTTTAGAAGCCAATATAGTGTGTCCATGAGGACATTTCCAGTATTAGAAACTAGACACAATTGCTAAACCCTCTGTCATATAAATTTTGAGAAATGATATAGGAAGAACATATGGTTTCTTAATTCTTCCTCCCTTTCACAAAGAACACAAGTAGAATTGATAGGGATGAACTGCTTCCTATTTAAAGTAATCAATTTATTTAGAGTAGCTAGCCATAAAAGAAAGAAGTGACTAGGCATAAGTGAATTGTGCCATACTATAGGGTACGAAACAAACCTTGGGATGTCTTGTTCTATCATACCTTGAATTTTGAGATGTTAAATTTTTTACGAGGTAGATTGAGACAATGGAATGTATCTTGTCTTCCCAAGTCTGGTTGGCAGTTGGGAGTAAGATATTGCAAATATGTGGGAATAAACCATTGACTCTTTAAGATAATTTAGAGATGGTAGGAAGACCATTCCATGAGCTGAGAGCTTGTGGAATTCAAGTTATGGGGCCTAAACTTGTCTAGTTTTCATGCTACAAAAAGGTCTTCTTCCTATTTCCATAAAAAATAATCGTAGGCTCCAAGATAGGTCTTAATTCAAAAGTTAAGCCAATGACTATGGAAATATGGATTTTATCATAATAGACCAAAGGCTAGAACCTTTCAAAAAAATAGCTATGGAATCATCTGATCCATAAAGAATTCTTATACAATAAGATGTTCTAAATATTTTTGATCAAATCTATTTTCTTAGAGTTTCCAATAGAGGTCAATCCCAAACCAGACTCCTCTTTTCTCATACATACCCGTGACCATATGACCTTGGCAAAGTGGCTGTTCAAGTTTAAATTCCCTCAAAGAAGCGTTCTAATTAGCTTCGTAATAGTTTTTATGACTTTTTTTGGCTAGAGTTATGTCAAATGACCAAAAAATATAAAGAGAATTCAAGATAGATTTGATAAGTTGTAATCGCCCTCCAAATGAGAGCACTTTATTTGTTTAGAAGGCCAATCTTCTCTGTATTTTCTCAACTAAGGGATAGCATTCAGAGAATTGTATCCTTTTGGTAGTAATGGGCAACCCTAAATAGGTCAAAGAAGAAGGTTTCCTATTTATACCAACGATTTGGAAGATTCTATCCTCCATCATATTGGCATTAGCAGCCAAAATAAAATGGCTTTTACTGAAGTTTACCTCCAAACCTAAAAGATCTCTAAATGTAAACAATGTTGATATGAGTAGTTCAATAGATTTACTGTGGTCCTTAGAGAAGAGTAAAATATCTTTCGCAAAGTATAGATTGATAAGCCCTACTCTCTTACATCTACTATAAAATTTAAAGTAATTATTGCTTCCAACTTTATGAAGAAACAATTGGCTTAGCACCTCTGTGCATATCATAAAGAGATAAGGGAAAAGGGGATCCCCATGTCTTCGTCCTCTAGAGCCCTTAAAGATACCAATAGGCATACCATTAATAAAAACCAAGTAAGATGGAGAAGTAATATAGGCCTCAACCTATCTGAAAAACATATTAGGAAATCCAAAGGTCTCTAAAGTCTAAAGTATAAAGCTTTATTTAATACAGTCAAAAGCCTTTTTGAAATATAGTTTTATGATACAATTAGGAGAGTTGTTCTTCCTTTGGTACCCTTTCATCAATTCTTGAACAACAAAGACGTTATCCCCAATCATTATGCCTTGAATAAAGGCACTCTAGTTATCAGAGGTTAGGGAATCCTAGATAGTCTTCAACTTGTTTGCCAAAATTTTAGAAATTACCCTATATAAGAAGTTGGAGCATGCAATAGGTATGAAATCTTTAAGGGATGAAGCGCAAGAGGACATTAGAATTAAACATATATGAGTTCTGTTGATTTCCTTCAATAACACCTCTGTAGAGAAAAATTCTAAAACTACCCTCTTCAGTACAGAGCCAATTTCCTGCTAGGTATTTTAAAAGAAGTAATAATTAAAGGCATAAGGTCTTGGGGATTTGTTAGGGCTCATTTAAATAACCATCTCTTATATATCTTTCCCTTCCATAGGCTTAAAGAGAAAAGCAGCTTGTTCATGATAGATTATTTTTTTAATGAAAGAGCAAAGGAGAGTAGAAGTTGTTGGTTTACAAGAACACCTATAAAAGCTTTTAAAGTATCTCTCATCTTCAGACAAGAGATCCCTTTGCTATGAAATCTCACTGCCATCAAAGTGTTTAAGAGAGTATATTCTATTTAAGTTTTTCCTAGCCAGAATAGCGTTAAAATTTTTTTTGTGCAACTTTCACCTCCTTTAATCCAATTAGCTTTGTTCCTTTGTTCCATGAGGCTATCATGGTCTCTAATAGTTGATAGGTAGTTTCTCAAAAGGGCCTTTTCAATATCCAATAACAAAGAATTGGTAGGATCATTGGTAAGTTTACCTTGAATGACAGCTAGTTCATCTTTAGCTTTAGCAACAAGCATTTTTGTAGAGGAAGCTCTACTATTCATAAGATTTTTAATCTCCACTTTAATAGCGTTAAACTTATGAACACATATAAATTAATGAGTTTGCTCAACTGAAAACTTCAATCCCCTCTGCAAAGCCTCATAAAATCCATCATACTCAACCACAAAATTATTAAATCTAAAAGGACCTCTTCTTTCCTGAATGTAGACACACTATCAGGAAATTGGGTTCACCAATCCTGATTCACCAAGGTACGATCCAGATTCTTCTTTAATGTCCATCTTCTAGACTGCTTGTTGCTCCAAGTGTGAAATGCTCCTGGTATTTTAAATCAAAAACACCCAATTTACCTATAAAATTAAAAAAAAAAGCTAGAAGAGAAGTTTCTCAAGCTGTAGTGCCCATCAAATTCAGTTTTATATAAGGTAGAATTAAAATCCCCAAATAGCAGCCAAGGTTCATTCACTTTCTTTTGAAAATCTAGGAAGCATTCTTATAAGAGCTTTCTTTGAAAAGCATGATTAGCACCATATATGAATGAGGATAAAAAAAATATACCTTTTCTTTGATAATTTCCATTTGAGGTAAATTACTTGCAACTCAACTTCAAAAACTTCACCGTCGACAAAAATAGGATCATATATAATAATGATTCTCCCATACCCATGGGCTTGATGTTAGAGATAAATTTCCATTTAGAGCTCAATTAATTCAATATCTTAAGCTTATCAAGTCTAATTTTGGCTTCCAAAAGAGCAAAGATGTATGGATTTGAATTGTAGACAAAATTCTTTAGAACTGAGAGCCTTTTAGGGTAGTTGATCCCTTTCACATTCCATGGGATGACGTCCATAAATAAAATATTTTTAGTTTTGGAGCCTTTAGCTTTGATCATAATGGATTTCCTTTTGTTGGTAGTCAAAAATTCCCCAATAAGGGGATCATCCTCCCTATTCTCCCCAGAGAGTGTAGGATTTGCAACAGCCTGATCAAGAATATTTATATGGTTATTAGGTTTATTTGGCAACTCTTCCATAATGACTACTTTCCTAGAAGTAATGAAATCAATAATTTTATGATCTTCAATTGTGGTAGGACAAGGAGTTGGTTCCTTTGCCGCAATGCTAGTGCCAAGCCTTTGATCAACTTTAGGGGATGGTTCTTTGAACACAATGCTAGTTCTAAGACCTTGATCGACTTTCCTTTCTCCCAATAGTTCCTCATAGTCACCCCTTTAAAAGGTCTTACCCGTAGGAATCTATCTTTTACCTTGGGAGATAAGGGAGGGCTTCCATTGGTATTGAACTATCACATTGTCTTTATATAGAGCTCCATCAATTCCCAATCTCATAATTGGGATGGTTTTAGATAAGTCTTTGGAGAGCTCCATATTGATGCAAATTCTAGCATATCCTAACCTCTTCCTTTTAGTTATATTATCATCCAAACATAGAGGTTTACTTTTTCGTACTGATGTTGCTCGTTTTTGAATGATAGCAAATGCAAGCCTTTTACCCTATAAGAAACTAATGAGGGAGTTCTCCGATGATTTAGCACCTTCCTGGAGAATTTCCAGATTTAGAGCAATAATAGTTCAACCATCTTTAATTTTAAAAGGACAAAAATGGAACCTCCCTTTGTTGAACAATTTTCCCCTTTTTTATGATGAAAAAATATTTGTGATATTAGAGAACAATATAAAATTACACACACAAAATATAATTCAAGAAAATGATTAGCTCCCCCCTTAATTCATGCATAAAACATCATTCAATATGAGTAATATAATTCAATATTAATAACAAAAGACGTAATCAAAATCAAAGAAATATTCATACATAAAGATAACATAAGTTTACTCAAGCATATCATATAAAATACAAGGATACAAAGATGACAAAATAATCACTCCACCCTAAATTCATCATTCCCCTGTATGTTATCGCTTCCCTAAACCTAATATCACCAAACCTCTTTGGAATCATCAAAAAGAAATCCAAAAATGCACAATGTAAATTATCTTCTATCAAGTTAACTCAGTTAAAAAGATGGATTTGATCAAGATTGTCAAACTCTCTTAAAAGAGAGTGCTATTGAATATTTAAAGAGTAAAAAAAGAGATCAATTTCAAAGATACATCCCTAATTGTGTCTAATTTGAAAATTCCCTAATTTCAATATTATGCCTAAGTTGAAATTTTCAATTAAAGCACAAGGGTAAGTTTTAACAAAATTAAAAGTGTATAGATATAATTAAAAAGGAAACAAACTAAACTCCTCAAAAAATTTAACTATGAAGGAATTGACTTTAAAAGATAGATTTTAATTAAGACAAGATTGAAAAACCTGAAATTTGAAACTAAAAAAAACAAAAATTTCAATTTCATGCAATTTTAATGAGAATTTTATGAAATGGGGGTTGAGGTTTTTTCAAGGAAAAGAGATAATTGTATGGGTTTTTTGGAGGATATAAAGAAAAAAGATGAAAAAAGGGGAAAAAAAGGGGGGGTGGAAGCCCTTAGATCATGACGACTGGTTGACCACAACGTTATATTGGTTTACCAGAGTTTGTCTTGAATAAGGCATATAGAACAGTTTTGAACATACAAGGAGAATCTAAAATTTTTCTTTAGACTTTCCACATTGGTCGACCATAGAGTTGCATTAGATAACCAATGACTGGTTTGGTCAATTAGTATATGCATCCATTATATTTACAAACTCACTGGAAAGAAAAGTTTCCTAGATAAGGGGATATTAGTAATATATTGGTTGACTAGTATAAGTAATTAGACGACCATATCTTCAACTAGATAAAGAATAAACTTGTTGGAAAAAATCATATATTGGGACATTATTCAACCATTAAAGCACATAAAAGATTGTTTGGGTGACTAGATAAGCAACTGGAAAATCAACAAATGCACTAGAAATTAAAAAGAAGTAAATTTTAAAGAATGGATTGATCAAACAAAGATAATGGCTGACCAGTTAATTAGATAGCTTAAATAACCATCTTTAAAACTCAAATTAAAGTATCAAAACTTCAACAAAATATTAAAACACATATCAACCAACTAAATATCAATTAAAAAAGGAATTTCATCACATAAATGGCCTTATAAAGGTCACTATTAGCAAAAACTAATTTTCATCTAATTAAGCAAGATTTATCCTCATTCAAAAGTTTAGAGAAATAATAGTCAAATTGATGTAAGTTATATCTTATTAACCTTATTTTGCATATATTCTTTAATTATAAGGTCTATGCTTTAAAATAAATGTATTCATACTTTAAACTCAAATAATCGTCACCAAGGATTTATACTCAAGTTGACACGTTAATGCAAATACACATTAATGCAAGTAATCACATATTTCTAAATTATGAACTAATAATTTCCTGATGTTGAACATTACTTATAAGAGATTTGAATGAAGATTCTTATTGAATTCTCAATCCATTATTGAGATCTCATCCTTCGCACTTGGTTTAACAATATGAGTAGTCTTCATGGTTAATTTTAGGAGTTAAAATATCCATATCCTACAAAAGCATCCTCAAGACTTTAATAAAGGCAAGAATATTAGATCCATCAAAATAAAAGATATGAATTTCAAAAATAATGTTCTATTCAATAATTGTTATCTCTACTTCTACTATTTTCTCCTTCAAATAATCTAATCAATGTGTTTTAGAAACTCAAATAAGATTAGTTCCTTGATTGTTTCTTTCCTTCTTCTTTGTAGCAACCTACACTTTCAAAGATTTGTTTAACATTCTTTCTTTGATAAAAATCTATAACTATGTCCAAACTTACCATAAAAGTGACATACCATATTATATGAGTAATGATGATGCATAAATGCATTGCTTGGAATTCTATGTTAGTATGTATAATGAGGAGGTTTTATTTAGATATTAAATATGTTGATTGGTCTCCTAGGATGGTGAAAAGTCCTACCATGATTATATGTATGATGCATATGATGCCACTTCTATAGAGGTGTGGGTGAGTTTGCACGTTACCATAAAAATTTTGCCTATTTTTCCCTTGATAGTATTGAACTATATGCCTAGGTTGTGTGCCATATATGAAATTATGATGTTTGGTCTTAGGTTAGGACTTAGTGAATGTATCATGAGCATATGTATGTTTGGATGTGGATGCTCCATGCTTATTTATCATTTTAGGCAATGGTTCTTCACTATGTAAATGTTTTCCTTTAACAAAAGTAGTTTAGTATAGGGAGCACTTTCATATTTATATCCAAATTTGTGCCTATCATTAGAACTCTTTTAAGCTCCTAAAATGTTTTCACATTTCTCACTTCCCTTTGTAAATTTAGATAAAGAGTGCTTAAGAGCATCAATATCCTTTTTCAATGTTTCATTCTCACACCTTAATGCATTTAAATTATGATTGTCATCAATAAACACAATTTTTTATGCTTCAAGGCTATGTAATTCACTTTCATCTTTTTATTCTCACTCATGCATGCATCCATCTCTTTTTAAATTTCCTTGAGTTTGGAAGACAATTTATTCCTTTTCTTGTTTATGATTTTTAAACTTGTTATCAACTTATCATATGTCAAATCAACATCACTATCATTACAATAATTAGGGATAGATGTTTCCTCATCATTTTTCATATTGGTAAAGCATATATGAGCTATCTCTTCTTCTAAATGCTCCGTTTCGGATTCACTTGTGTCATCCTAAGTTGATGCTTTTAATGCTTTTTTATTATCCTTCTTCTTCTTTTTATTTATACTTCTCATTATCTTTTAGTTGAGGACATTGTGACTTTATATGGCCATGTTTTCTACATTCAAAGTAAGTAATATTAGAGGATTTCTATTTTAAATCACTTTTTATTGGAGAATTCCTTCTTCAAAAACTTATTTAATTTTCTAGTGAGTAAGTCAATTTCTTCTTCTTCGCTTTCACTAGTTGATGTGTCATCCTATTTGCTTAAATCTTCTTTTCAGGTTTTAAATGCTCAGTTCTTTTTCTTTGAAAGCATAACCTTTCTTATATCTCTTGGAGCCTTATTTTATACGTGAGGATAAATCTAATAATTTACTCTATTTTTAGTGTTATTAAATCATTGGCTTCTTGTATAGCCGTCACTTTAGCTTCACAGATCTTTAAAAGTGACCTAATCAACTTTCTTAATAATTCAACATTAGGATGGGTCTTTTCAAGAACTTTGAGAAGTCATATTGATGTGTTAGCATTGGTACTTTGCTCTCCTTAACTTGATTTGTGCTTCATAAGTAATTTCCAATACGTGTAAATTTTCATAAGTTGTTTTACACATAGAGACCTTATTAAATTCATTTCTTCCTAAAGTACAACATAGGATGTGCATGGCCATACTATTTAAGGATATTAATCTCCTATCTTGTGGTTCCTATTCTTCCTTTAATTTGGGTACCTTTTGTTATTTATAACTTTTATAGGAATAAAGGGACCATTAGAAATAATTTCCCATAAGTCTACACTTTTGGCCATTAGAAAGAATCTCATCCTAGTTTTCCAATAAAGATAACCATCATAATCAAAGAAAGGTAGTATACCAATGCTTTATCTCTCTTGGTCGAATGATGATGATGGTGCTCCTAAATATACCATTATGATCATTCCTATAAGATTTCATTAGAAATGTTAACCTTATAAATTTTCTCTGATACTACTTGTTATTCCTTAATAACATCTAAGACAGGGGGGTTAAATTAGGTGTCTATAAAATTCAGTAAATTTTCTAACCAGTGTACTCAAATAATAACAATCAATATAAAAAAGGATGAGAAAATTGCTTAGTATAAATTAATCAAACAACTAAGCAATAAACTAAAAAGGATAGGGAAGAGATAGTGCAAATGATTTATATTGGTTTGGTAAACAACTCTTACCTACTTATACTCCTAAGATATTCCCAAAAGATTAAGAGACCAAATTATTTATATTGGTTCGATAAACAACTCTTACCTACGTATACTCACAAAATATTCCCAAAAGATTATTTGAAAGATTAAAAGACCTTTATATTAAATCAAAAGCTTCAATGTATCTTAATAAATGTAAACAATTATGCAATGAAGTACATGAATGGTTATGCATGTTGAGCATTTTAGATCATCAAACTAACAAAATAAGCTTACAATTAATAATATAAAATTTGAAATGACCTTGATGAGCCTTGATCTTCTTCTTTTTTTCCTTATTGTGATCTTCACTTTATCGGTTACAAACTTCAACTTTTCTTTATTAACTTCATACACTATCTTCTTAAGTTTATGGCTTCATTTTATTCAAATATTTATTTTAACCAAAATAATAAACACATTACTTGTACTTATGTTTTATTATCATCAAAACATCAATTGGAACCTCCTTTGGTTCATCACATTCCTTTCTCTTCTATTTGTACATGAGTCATGAAAACTTCTTCTTTTTGCAAGTGATTTGGATGCTCTCTTTGGATAATGAAAAGTGTTAGCATAATTGTATGTATAAAATATGTTTCTTTCATTATAATGATGTTAGTGTGGAGTGTGAACATTTTCATATAATTATACTTAGTGTAAGGCCTAATCTGATTGCATGTTCATGTGTTTTTGTATAAAAATTATATTTATTCTTTCCTTGAGAGTGTTAAGTTCTCGGTTTAGATTTTGAATGATAAAAGAAAGTATTAAGTTTGCTCTTAGTATGATTTTTAATGGAAGTGTTATATGTGTGTTTAGATGTAGATGCTCTACGTTCATTTGTCGTCCTAGGCATTCGTTCTTACACTATGTAAATATTGTTAACTCAAGAAGACTTCACTTCTATTAATTTTGATGACAATCAAATAATAATAATCTTAAAAATATATGAACTATTTTGATGAGTTTGTTAAGTGTGCAGATAAATGCAAGTAACACTTAGGCAACAAAAGATGAAGCGCAGCAACATAAGACGAAGTCGAAGCATAAGACGAGGCGATGAAGCATAAGACGAAGCAACGCAACATAAGACGAAGCGCAGCATAAGATGAAGCGGAATAATAGACAAAATATAGTAACAAAAGAAATGTTATTCTAGAATATACAAAAGGAATATATGCTAAGAACGTAATTCAGTTAATTAGTTAGTGTTAGTTACAAGACTCAACTAATAACTGTTTCTAGAAGATTCAAGAAGCGATTATCAAGAAGATAGTTGGAGACTTAGGCTATAAATATTAGTTCAAGTAGAAAACTACATACGAATACGAATACATTCAGAGAAATAAATAGAAAATTACTCATGAATGCTTTTGATATTAGAAAAAATTATGTATTCAGAGTGCAAAAGAAGTGAACAAACACATCTGTAACATGAAAGTTCAAAAATACTTTTCTTAGAGAAAGAAAGGAAGGCCAGAGCCTGGAGAGGCTAATACAACTCATAAAGAATACTTTGTGAGAGAGACCTAAAGAGGCTCTACGTGTGAAAGAATAGAAAGAGTATAGTGAAATCTTAGAAAAACTCTGGGGATTGGACGTAGCCCAAGGTTTGGGGTAAACCAGTATAAAATCGCAGTGTCTACTCTCTAACAGTTATCTTTAATTTTCTTATGTTAGGCGAGTAGATAATATTACTTGCGATTGCATTGCTTATCAACTTTAGCAATGTGTTTTAGTGATCATTTGAATTTTGTAAAGAAATTCAAGAAGTCTTAAAAGATTACTATTTTCAAAAAGATTACACAATTCAACCCCCCTTCTTGTGTAGTTTACATATCATATCGGATTTCTATATTAACAAGTGATTTACTTCAGTTGGTATTAGAGCAAGGTTTCTAAGAAACACTATCACAAAGTAAGGAAAAAGATCCATGGTTGAATCACATGTTTTTATAGCTGAAGGTGCCTCGGTCATAAGACTTCCTGCATTCAATGGTAAGGATTATCATTATTGGAAGGACATGATGTGGCTCTTCATAGAATCCACACATATTGATCTTTGGGATATCATCGAGAATGGTCCATATACACCAACAGACGATGAAGGCAATATCATCTCTCGTGACAAATGGTTAGCTGATCAGAAAGCTCAATTTCAGTTAAACTCAAAGGCCAAGTTTGTTCTAAGTTGTGCTCTAAGCATAAGTGAATATGATAAGGTTCAAGGATGCATATCTATAAAGGAGATGTGGGACACATTAGCCATTGCACATGAAGGCACAAATCAAGTAAAAGAGTCCAAGATCAGTATTCTTGTTCATCAGTATGAGTTGTTCAAGATGAAAGATGAGGAGACTATTGATCAGATGTTTGGACGATTTCAAACAATCGTTAACAGACTTAAAGCTCTTGGGAGAATCTACGATAATCAAGATCATGTCAGAAAGATTCTAAGTAGTCTACCTAAAAGATGGAGACCTAAGGTTACAGCAATATAAGAGCCCAAGGACTTAAGCAAGCTGAAGCTAGATGAATTGCTTGGTTTATTGAAGATATATGAAGTAGATCTTAATGTAGAAGATAAACCTAGAAGAGCTAAGTCTATCGCATTAAAGGTTGGTTAGAAGAATCAAAAGAACCAGAAAAATAAAAGAACTTCTTCAAAAGCATTCAAGATTTAAGAAATAAAGAACGATGATGCCAGTGAATCTGATCTAGATTCAAATGAAGATGATGAATTATCCTTCATTTTAAGAAATATTTGGAGGATGTGGAAAAAGAAAGGAAAAGGAAATAAAGACTTTTCTTTTAAGAAGAATAGCAGATACGAAACTAAGATTGAGAAAACTTCTATCATCTACTATGAGTGCAACAAACCAGGACATTACAAGTCTGAATGTCCATTGCTCAAAAGAAAACAGAAGAAAAGTAAAGAAGAAAAGAGAGCATGATGGCAACGTGGGAAGGTTTGGACTCATTCGAATCTGATTCCAATTTAGAAGCATCAGAATAAGCAAATATATGCTTGGTAGCTGAGAAAGAATGTGACGATGAGGTAACTTCTAATTTTAATGATCTTCAGGAGGCATATTTAGAATTGTTAGAAGATTCGCATGCTATATTAAAGTAATATAGGGTTTTGAAAAAGAATTTTGTTGAAATCTTGGAGAACACAGAAGTCTTAGAGAAAGAAAACGTCTGCCTTAAGAAACAAGTAGACGATATGAAAAAGAAAGTAACTGTAGATAGATATGAGGAAATTAA
>JANKYF010000006.1:8455768-8473090 GCA_029829435.1 Erythroxylum hondense | reverse complement strand
GAGCCCGGCGTTTGGGCTCGACGTGGATGTGGGACTGAATCGATCGGCCCATAGCCCTGAGTGGTCGACCCAACCAATACTTAAATACAATTTAAACCTTATAATTTATAATCTCATTATAATAATTATTTTTAGTATTAAATATTCAATATAATTAATAAAATATATTAAAATTAAGATATTTGCCATGCATCAATTATGACCATTTGATTGGCTAAAAAGACAAATTAACAACTCAAACAACACTTGAGGTGAGCTTCTGTGTATCAAGGCATCACTTGGTATGAAATCCCCACCCTCAAATTCCCAACTTCGCTCACATCAACGTTATTTCTAACAACACAAGCATGAACCTGATAAGCATTATGTGCATGTCCATGGTTTGTATTTGCCAATGTTGCATCATGGTCATATTTTCTGGAAAAATCACACGCTATTGGCCCTTTGTATCGGTTCCTTAAGTTAAAATGCCATTCTTACTATGGGCATCCATTACAACTAGTCAAAGTGATTGGGCAAATCTGTGGTGTAGATAGGTACAGTAACGGGCTGAAATTCACTTGATGCGTTAATTTTAAATTGGATCAAGGGAATTGATCCGAATTCAGGCCCATATTCCATTAGTGAGCGTGGATGGTGAACTAGACAGGGATGTTGCATATTTAAGAGGGTAGGAGGCATGTTACTGGTCCAAAAACAGGAAGCTTGGATGAGGTTGCAATGGCAACGAACGTCACTTTAGTATCTCATACTCTTTGCTTTATGTGATGAAAAACAAAGGTTTAGTTTTTTTTGGTTAGGATGACTGAATATAGTTGTCTCCCTTGGAGGTCTTCGGATTCCGACCTACTGACAAGAAATGGCCTGCTCAGACTGTAGACTCAATTGTGTTTAGTCCGTCAGAATCATTATAGTTCAATAGGCCTGAATTTGTTTGCACAGTTAGTCCATTCCGTATCATCTTATCTCACGAAAAAATGAAATTATGAAACCCTAAGGCACAAGTGAGTTGGTACGGGTTCTCCTAGCTTAAGTGAGGTCACAGGTTTGAACCGTCCTCATATATGCAGCCGTTTAAAACTTAGAGTCAGAGCTTTGCCTCCCGTAAGGGACCTATCCCGCTCGAGCGGAGATTAGTCTGAGAGTGGATGGCTTAAAAGTGCCTTCTCATAATTGAGACCCTCTTAAGACACTTCGTGGGCAACCAAAAAAAAAGAAACTGTGAAGGAAACTAGGAGTTTTTGTTCAAGGATTTGATAGCGTAGTTTATGAATTAATATTCATCAAATTGTCATTAAATATAAATAGATGTACTATTCCAAAACTATAAAAATTAAAGAAGAGAATGCCTTTTGTTCTTCTGTGAATGAACATGGAGTCCAAATGTTTACTAGGGCCGATGAAGGAAGACCAAAAAGACTCGTTTAGACCACATAGCAGCTCATGGGTCTACTGAACTCATATGGCACGACCAACTTATTTTCATGTCAACCTTCTCATAGGCTAGAAGTGACCAGTTGGTGCAAATTATAACATAAATCATAATTATTTATTTTGATAAATCGAACTGAAAATTTGAATGAATAGTAGTTTCATAAATTTTCCAATTTTATCGTAGATGTTTCTAGCATAAACAAAAACAAAAACAATCAAAAACGAAATAATAAAAAGCACTAAAATTTTGATAACGCAATTCGGCACATTTTGCCTACGTCTACAAAGCCCTCACTCAACTTAATTACTTTCACCGAAGTATAATAGATTTATCCAAGACTTTACTAAGCCGACACCACTCAACCTTTGACACTATCTCTCAACCACACTTTTCGTGAAAGATTTTTACATCCAATAACACGATCGTCTCGTGTTAATCTCAACAGAAAATTTTTCTAAATAACTTTAATAAAAGATAATTAAGTAACAATGATAAACTTGAGATGAAAGAAAGACTTCCCTATGGTTTCAACTTCCCAAAATATAATTTAAAAATCGATCTACAAATTGAACTGATTCATCCCAACTTTATCAACTCCAATTAAACCATACGAGATACTAGACATACCATGTATATTTCACGCACAAACCTAGAAGAGCAAGTCTAGAAAATAGAAGTTAACCCACAGTGTATTGCAACCCAGAAGACACACACCACATAAGAACAACTCTTAGAATCTTAAAGCTCACATGGTTTTTCTCACCAAGAAACACATATATGACGTCACATATATCTATTACCCAATTCAATTAACTCCACACTGCAAGTTGACGCAATACCCACGAATGCTCCTGATGAAGACGTGCACAATTCTCACAATCAGAAAGAAAAAAAACTTCACCAACACGCAACAACCACTTCCCTCTACTTTCATCTCTTATCTAAAATCCACAAAATTCAGCATTAAAACCACTCAATTACCAACATGTCCAGCGGTAAAACAATTCAATTACCAAAATAAAAGTAGACTTCAATATAGTGTAAGATTCAAGTGTAACAGCCACATCTTTTTTAATCCCACTACAGTTAATATCTTATATGTCTAATTAATAAATAAGATGTCAAAACTAAATAAAAGATATATACTATATATCTTAATAATATCCCCTTTTTTGTATTATTTGCCATATATTTGAAACTCCCCCTAAAGGAGATAATTGAACACATAAATATCAAATGCACAATCCACATGAGATGAAAAAAGAACTCCCCCTTAATCAAATATCAAGTTCCAAAGAACATCACAATTATCCAATCATCCAAAATTCTCCCCCTTGGAATAAAAGATGCCAAAAAGTACGATGAATAATCACGCATATACCTTGAAATCTCCTCTTAAATGGAACATTTACCATACATAATTTGATGTCTCCCCTTTGGGACAATACGTTGTTAAAACTAAGAATGTCTTCATCACAATCAATCTCAGCGAACAAAGAAATATAAAAATCAGTAGTAGGTTCAGCGGAAGAATTATAAGCATGCCAAGATGACAATTTACCACCAATCAATACACATGCCAACATATCATTACTTTCTTCAATTTCATCTTCATAAGACTGATCAAATTCATAAACTCATGCAAATAAATATGAGTGTTGCCAATGTAGTGAAATAGAGAGAGACCCACCCTGATGAGAGAGTTGAAGAGTCTTTGGTGGAGCTAAATAAAAGTCGCAATGCAAACTACTAAACAAATGAGACGATAATAGCAACATAAAAACTAAAGATCTAAAAAAAATTTACGTTTCGTTTTTTTAAACAATACAAAAAAATACTTCAAAAATGTAAAGTACACAGTCCTTGTGCCCTTCGAAGAAATTCAAACCTGGCCTTATTCCTTGTCATATTATCTTTGTCATTGATTTCTTCTTCTGAAGTTAACTTGTCCTCTGTCTAACTAGATTCTTTAAAAGCAATAACTAACTGTGAATCTGTACAATTTCTTGTTTTTTCTTCACTACGTTTTTGTGCTTGTAATTGACCCTTTATAATCCAAATGTGCTTCGGTATCATAGGCTGCTGCTGGAAATTTAATGGAGAGTGTTTAGATTTTTGGTTTTGATCCCTTTGAAGCATCATTTATAACAACTTGTAACATTTCGATCTTATATGCCCAATTACTCCACAAAAGTGACATATAGGTATGAACCTTCGATTTTTCTTTAAGATTTATCCTTGGGCAGATCTGGTCGCACCAATTTTTTCATCATTCGACTTAGAACATTCACCTCTATAGCCAATGTCTTGAAGATCTCCTTTAGCCTTACCAATTTCCAACAAATTTTCTAGCTTTTCGATACCTCAATTTAACATTATTGTTCTTTTTTTGTAACTTTTGTTGTATAAAGCAACTAACGCAATACTATTCGTACCTTCTTTTTCACTACCATACTCACATACGGATTCATTCCTACTCCAAGTGCTTATATAGGACTTCTCTTTTCTCTTCTTCAAGGTGTTAGCACATTCCGCTTGTACATGTCCGAAGCCTTGACACTCATGACATTGAATTTTCTTCAATTTTCTTTCACCCTTTTTAGTTTTCCCTTGTTGTTTGAAATTACTATTTGATGAGCTCCCACCATTTTGCCTAAAATCATATATATCATTTTTCACTTTCTTTAACCATTTCCTGAAATTTCTTGTCAATAATTTCATATCCTCATTTTCTTCATAATCATCTTCTACATCATTTATGTCTTTTCCAGTTTTAGCATGTAGTGTCAATCCCTTGCTCTTTTTTTATTTGCGCCTCAACAAATTCATTTCAAAATTGGTAAGAATTTCAATTACCTTCTCCAACTACAAGTCATTGATGTCATAAGCTTCCTCGATTGTTGAAATTTTTGGAATAAATCTTGGAGTTAGTGATCCTAACGTCTTCTTGACTAGTTTCAGATTGAAATATTTCCTCCCGAGTTAATGTGCCTAATTCGCTATATCGCGCAATCTTTCATGAAAGTCCCCAATAGTCTCATTTTCATCCATCTTCAATTCTTCAAACCTCAATGCTAACATCTATAATTTTGACGATATCATAGATTTGGACCCTTCATAAATAGTCTGCAAAGTATCTCACGCTTCTTTAGTCAATTCACGAGCTTATATCATTGAGAAGCATTCTTCATCAATATCACTAAAAATTGCGTGCAATGCTTGTGAGTTTTCAAGTGCTCTTTCTTTTCAACTCTTGTCTATTCAGATAGATCTTTTAGAACTGTCTCTCTATTATTGTCATTAATCATTGGATGTGTCCAACCATTTAACACCGAGTTCCATGCTCTTGTTTCCTGTGCCTTAATAAAGACTCTTATCCATGATTTCCATACAGGATAATTGGAATTGTCTAATAGAGGTGGCTTGATAATTGATGCTCCTTCTCTTATGACCATAATTGTGAAACTTGGATCTGCACCAACTTGATGTACCAAGTTCTGAATCGGTGACCTTACTCTGATATCAATTGAAAAACCAAAGGGGGTAGTAGTTTAGTAAACTTTTTAATTTTACCGTGGACGTCTCTAGCACAAACAAAAACAAAAGCAATAAAAAGAGAAATAATAAAAAGCACCAAAATTTTGGTAATGCAATTCGACACACTTTACCTACATCTTCGAGACCCTCACCCAACTTAATCACTTTTATTAAAGTACAATAGATTTGTCCAAGGCTTTACTGAGCCGACACCACTTAACCCTTGACACTATCTCTCAATCTCACTTCCCATGAAAGATTTTTACACCCAATAACACAACTGACTCGTGTTAATCTCAACATAGGATTTTTCTAAATAACTTTTAATAAAAAATAATTAAGAAAATAACTCAAGTAATTAATCATCTAAGAACAAAACAATGATATACTTGAGATATAAAAAAAAAGACTTCCCTATAGTTTCAGCTTCCCCAAATTTATTTGAAAATATGTCCACCAATTAAACTGATTTATCCCATCTTCAACAACTCTAATTAAACCATATGAGATACTAGATACACCATGTATATTTCACGGACAAACCCAGAAGAGCAAGTCTAGAAAATAAAAATTAACCCACGGTGTATTGCAACCTAGAAGACGCACACCACATAAGAACAACTATTGGAATCTTAAAGCTCACACACGGTTTCTCTTACCAAGAAACACATGCATGACGCCTCATATATCTATTACCCAATTCAATTAACTCCTCACTACATGTTGATGCAATACCCACGGATACTCCTGATGAAGACGTGCACGATTCTCACAATCAGAAAAAAAAATCACCAGCACGCAACAACCACTTCCCTTCATTTTCTTCTCTTATCTAAAATCCACAAAATTCAGCAGTAAAACCATTCAATTACCAACATGTCCATCAATAAAACAATTCAATTACTAACATAATAATGGACTTCAATATAGTGTATTCTTTCACAACTATAAATGTAATAGCCACATCTTTTTGAATGTCACTACAATAATATCTTATATGTTCAATTAATAAATAAGATGTCAAAGCTAAATAAAAGATATATACCATATATCTTAACAATCTATCCCTTTTTGATATTATTTGTCACATATTTGAAACTCCTCTTGAAGGAGATAATTGGACATATAAATACCAAATGCATAATCTACATTAGTGAAAAAAGAACTCCTCCTTAATCAAATATCAAGTTTTAAAGAATATCACAATTATCCAATCATCCAAATTTCTCCCCCTTGGACCAAAAGATACCAAAAACCACGACGAATAGTCATACATATACCTTGAAATCTCCCCCTGAATGAAACATTCACCATAAACAATCTGATGTCTCCCCTTTGGGACAAAACATTGTCAATACTAGGAATGCCTTCAACACAATCAATCTCAACAAATAAAGGAATGTAAAAATCAGTAGTAGGTTTAGTGGAAGAATTATAAGCACGTCAAGATGACAATTTAACACCATTCAATACACATGCCAACATATCATTACTTTCTTTAATTCCATCTTCATAAGACTGATCAAATTCATAAATCTAAGCAAATAAACATAGTGTTGCTAGTGTAGTGAGAGAGAGAGAGACCCACCCTGATGAGAGAGCTGAAAAGTCTTCGGTAAAGTCAAATAGAAGTCACAATACAAACTACTAAAAAGATGGTATCACAATGGCAACATAAAAACTAAAGAACTAAAAAAAACAAATCTTTTTTCTACGTTTTATTTTTTTAAAACAACACAAAAATACTTCAAAAATGTAAAGTACGCAGCCTCTACGCCCCTCGAAGAAATTCAAACCTGACCTTATTCCTCATCATATTATCTTTGTCATTGATTTCTTTTTTTGAAGTAACTGAGTTGTCCTTTGTCTTATCAGTTTCTTTAAAAGTAATAATTAACTGTGAATCTGTACAATTTCTTATTTTTTCTTCACTACATTTTTGTGCTTATAATTGACCCTTTATAATCTAAGTGTGCTTCGGTACTTTAAGCTACTGCTAGAAATTTAATGGAGAGTGATTAGATTTTAGGTTTTGACCCCGTTGAAACATTATTTGTAACAATTTGTAACATTTCAGTCTTATGTGCCCAATTACTTCACAAAAGTGACATATATGTATTAACCTCCGATTTTTCTTTGAGATCTATCTTTGGACAGATCTGGTTGCACCAATTTTCTCATCATTCGACTTGGAACATTCACCTTTATAGTCGATACCTTGAAGATCTCCTTTTGGCCTTACCAATTTTTAATAATTTTTCTAGCTTTTTGGTATCTCCATTTAACATTCTTATTCCTTTTTCTATATTGACCATCTTCAATTTTGTTTCATTAAGCTCATTTATTATAGATGACAACTTAGAGTTTTCCTCCTTCAACTTCTAATTTTTCTTACATGTTTGGACCCATTTAGCAAACATTAACTCATAGGCTTCATAAATACTTTCCTTTTTATTATCTGAAGTACTGTCATCACTATTATAATATGAGATTGAGCTTTCAACTAATTGGGCTGTGTTTTTTTGGAATTTTCTGATTTACTCACTTTTTTTTATCATCGGTGACTTCCTTCTTAGTTGCTATAAAGCAAGTAACTAAACTTTTGTTGTATAAAGCAACTAACGCAACACTATTTATACCTTCTTTTTCACTACCATATTCACTTACGGATTCAATCCCACTCTAAGTGCTTATATAGGACTTCTTTTTTCTTTTCTTCAAGGTGTTAACACATTCCGCTTGCACATGTCTAAAGCCTTGACACTCATGACATTGAATTTTCTTCAATTTTCTTTCACCCTTTTTAGTTTTCCCTTGTTGTTTGAAGTTACTATTTGATGAGCTTCCACCATTTTGCCTAAAATCACATCTATCCTTCTTCACTTTCTTTAACCACTTACTGAAATCTTTTGTCAATAATTTCATATCCTTATTTTCTTCAGAATCATCTTCTACATCATTTATACCATTTCCAGTTTCAGCAGGTAATGCCAATCCTTTGATCTTTTTTTGTTTTCCCCTCAACAAATTCATTTCAAAATTGGTAAGAATTTCAGTTACCTTCTCTAACTACAAGTCATTGATGTCATGAGCCTCCTAGATTGTTGCAATTTTTGGATTAAATCTTGGAGATAATGATCTTAACATCTTCTTGAATAGCTTTCTTCAGATTGAAATATTTCCTCCCGAGTTGATGTGCCTAATTTGCTATATCGTGTAATCTTTCATGAAAGTCCCCAGCAATTTCATTTTCATCCATCTTCAATTCTTCAAACCTCAAAGCTAACATCTGTAGTTTTGACATCACAGATTTGGACTCTTCATGAATAGTCTGCAAAGTATCTCACGCTTTTTTAGTCGATTCACGGGCTTATATCATTGAAAAGCGTCTTTCATCAACATCAATGAAAATTGCATGCAATGCTTGTGAGTTTTCAAGTGCTCTTTCTTTTTCAGCTTTTGTCTATTCAGATGGATCTTTTAGAACTGTCTCTCCCTTATTGTCATTAATCATTGTATGTGTCCAACCATGTAATGCCGAGTTCCATTCTCTTAATTTCTGTGCCTTAATAAAGACTCTTATTCGCGATTTCCATGTAGAATAATTGGAACCGTCCAACAGTGGTGGCCTGATAATTGATGTTTCTTCTCTTATGGCATAATTGTGAAATCCAGATCTTCACCAACTTGATGTACCAAGTTCTGAATCGATAACCTTACTTTGATACCAATTGAAAAATTGAAGGGGGCAGTGGTTTCACAAACTTTCCAATTTTATCATGGACGTCTCTAACACAAACAAAAGCAAAAGCAATCAAAAACGAAATAATAAAAACACCAAAAATTTGATAATGCAGTTCAACATGCTTTGTCCATGTCTACAAGGCCCTCACCTAACTTAATAACTTTCACTGAAGTATAATATATTTACCCAAGGTTTTATTGAGTCGATACTACTCAACCCTTGACACTATCTCTTAATCTCACTTTCCGTGAAAGATTTTCACAGTCAGTAACACGATCGACTTGTGTTAAGCTCAACAGAGGATTTTTCTAAACAACTTTTGAGAAAAATAAATCAAGTAATTAATCAACTAAGAACATAACAATGAAATTAACCCACGGTGTATCACAACCCAGAAGATGCATACCATATAAGAACAACTTTTGGAATCTTAAAACTCACACACAATTTTTCTCACAAAAAATACTTGCATGACGCCACATATATCTATTACCCAATTGAATTAACTCCACACTATAGGTTGATGCAATACCCACGGATACTCCTGATGAAGACGTGCACGATAAAAAAAAAATTTCACCAACACGCAACAACCACTTTTCTTTATTTTCATCTAAAATTCACAAAATCTAGCAGCAAAACTATTCAATTACTAACACGTCCAACCGTAAATAATTCAATTATCAATATTATAATAAACTACAATATAGTGTAGGATTCTTTTACAACAAGTCTAACAGTCACCTCTCTTTAAATCTCACTATAATTAATATCTTATATATCTAATTAATAAATAAAATATTAAAATTAAATAAAAGTTATGAGCAGTGGGTAGGCTTATGTCATTCGTCAAAGGTCAGAAGAATAGTACAAGAGGCATGCCGTATAAAAATCAGAAAAATTCGGATTGATACGAAACGATTTCAATGATGTAATAATTAAGTTCTAACGGCAATTTATAACCAAAGAAAAACGACCATTGCAATTCCAACACATGCCTGAATTATTCTTTTGGCGAATATTTCACTGTAAAACCAAACAAAATAGTTGATTGATTTCGGTTTCTTGCTCCCCTTTTAAACTAAAGGCCAAACTGATCTGACATCATATTTATTTTTCCCAAAGGCAAACAAAAACAGTTGTGTCCTTTCGACTTTGCCTTTGCATTCGATCAAATTAAGTTGAAATCTTTAAGAAACAGATCAAACTGTTTTCAGTTTTATGATTTTCTATAATTTATTATATTCGAATTTGACTTCCTTCTTTCAATTAACTCAGACTCACATCAAAACCCGCTAAAAGTGCCATTTCTCTTCGTCTGTACACTACCACCAAAATTATTGCCTCTCTATAGACCAACAACTGAAACAATTTGATCCTTCATTCCTTTTTCTTTTTTTCCCCCCCTTATATTCCCTTCTCTCATTTCTCTCCGCCTCTTCGCCGAGTCCACTCAGCTGCATCAACAACATCAAAGTCTCGCTAACTAACTCACTTCTGCTTGGCTACTCGATCCTGCTAATCCCAATTCGCTTCATAACAGCGTTCCTAACAGCTTGTGTTTGGAAACACAGCCCGTTTTGCTCAATCCCTGACATGTAATTCCTCACCTCCTTTCGTATCATCTCCTGCATCACTGACAAGAACTCTGGACTGAAAAACTGCGTCCCTGATGCTTGCTGAACCGGCGTAGTCGCAGATGTCGCTGATATCGGTGCGATACATGTCGAGTTCGGGTTTGCCCGATGATTTGAACCGGGCCCAATTGAAAGCGGTCGTGAACCGGGGGTTGGGAGCGAGACCTCACAGGAGTCGGATCCGGGTAGACAAAGGCTGAGCAAGGTAGGTGGATCGGCAGATGAAGAGGAGGCATCAATTGACAAGCTTGGCGGAACAAGTGAAGAGGTTGCTGTCAGAGGCCTGAAACCAGGTGACGAAGGCACACCAGGTAAGCTGGAATCGCTGAGTTCCGATCCGGATGGGCTGCTCGGGTTGAGCAGAAGACCCGAAACAGTAGTACCCGCACCGACACTGTTGGATCTTTTGAGAGGCTGTTGGACCGGGAAGTCGTCGTTCATGTCATCCGTCATGGAGGAGCATTTCCTCTTCAGAGTAGAGTTCCAGTGGTTTTTGATGGCGTTGTCAGTTCGGCCATTTAGCAGGCGAGCGATTGTGGCCCACTTGTTGCCGAAGCGAGCGTGGGCTTTAATAATGGTGTCGTCCTCTTCAGAAGTGAATGGCCTGTGTTCAACGTCGGGGGAGAGCTGGTTGCACCATCGCAACCGACACGACTTACCGGATCTACCCGGTATGGATTTGCTAATAAGAGACCAGTTTCTAGGACCATAGTTTTGTACCAGTCTCTGCAGCAACTCATCTTCTTCAGGGCTCCACGGACCCTTGATCCGATCGACGTCCTTCCTAGTTGTTGTTGGTGTGGAAGCCATGGATTGAATGAGAAAACTCTAGTCCCTAATTTACCTACTAAAATTAAAAATTAAGAAAATAGTTGTAATAATTGATTTCACGAGCTGAGGAGAGGAGGTTGATCGATGTCGTTGGTGGAGGGATGGGGGAGGCGAAGCCTCACCTTAGGTCATGGGGGAGAACGAGAGTGAAAGGCGAGGGTAGCGGTATATATATGGAAGGGGATAAGGATGACTGGTTAAAGCCGGTATAGTGACCGGTCATAGCCGTTGAGATGGCAAGGCAGTTACAAGTAAAACAGCTGTCAAATTGACACGCGTCGCAGCATAGTCCCTCCACTTACACGTACTTGTCAATCTATCTCTCGTTCGCACTCTCACTCTCATCTTTTCCCAATTACCGCCTCCCAATCGTTTTGGCTACGGACTCATCCTCATACGGCTCTTTCCCGAGTTCACACTCCCTTTTTTTCTCTCACCAAACCCACGATTCTCATGTGATGCGGGGGTCATATATTTATTCTCGTTAATCCAAAGTTTGTTTGTACGTGATTTATTTCCTTCTTTATAGTAACTACAAATATTGTTACAATTCGAAATTTGAAGTTATTATTGTAACTGTGCCCGGTTAAAAACAAACGAATAGTAAGGTAAACTAATATCAGGTAAATCCACCTCATCTCCAAAATATCCGTTGGTTTATAAAAGTTAAACGACCGTTTTGGAAGTTACGAAAGGGGGTTAAATTTTTTTCAAAACGAAACGTGGAGATTAAGGAAGAGACTTGGAGAGATAAAGAGAGTCAGATTCTTATCTATCTGATCACGAGAGGAAAATTATTATTGTTTTTTTTTTAAAGAAAAAAGCAGGAGGAGGAGGGTAAATAGGGGAGCGGGATGACTTTGACCCAGCCAGCCAGGCTGGACAGCATATAAGGTGATGGGATTTGCATTATTATTTTTAATCTTAAAACTTAAAAGGGACGGAAGGGGTGTGGTGAGCTGGCATGGAAAACGACAAAAGTAGGGAAAGATTACTATAATCCTGTCAGTCCAGGCTGTCAAATTAAGGCCCACTCTCACTTATCCAACGGCCTACTCTCTCTCCCATCACCACCGCCACGTGCCAGTCACGCTCCACTCTACCGTCTCACTTTAATGTCTTTTTTTCCCAATTTCGTTTCATCAGAAAGTAGAGTAGGTCTTACACTCTTTTTAACAACTTTGTAAAGCTGAGGCTTTCATAGTTGCTTCGTCCGTCTCGTATAATATTATTATTATACGATGTTTGATTGAGAACTAACAATAAATAGAGAAACAATTGGTCCTACGAGTGGGAGTTGAGAGCTGCAAAAACAAAATCACTATATGAAATCATTAAGTATTCCAACTGGCAATGCTATTAGAATTCTCTTAGGTGGGACTAGACCAGATGGTATCTATTTTATTTTTAGTTAATGAAACCCATAGCTCGTGTAGGTGAATTAAATTAACCTCGGTATTAATAGCATAAAAGGGTATTTCTGCCACTCCAACTTGGTATTTTCGAATTAGATAGTTTGTCTTCCAACTCATAGCAAAATTTTTAAAACAATATATTTACCTACTTTTTATATATGCAGCACTAACCACAACCATACTACAATTAGGCCGTGTCATAGAATTGAGTTTGGGAAGAGAGAAGAAAAAGGAGGGGAAGAAACGGAAAAGAGAAAGAAGAAAGGAAGTTAACTGAAGCAAGCAAAACAAGAAAGAGAGAGTCACTATCTTCAGCAATCAGCATGCAGTCGTTACGTGGAAGATACAGCTGTATAAAATCTCCCATTCCCTAAACCATTCTCACGTGCCAACCGAAACAACCTCTCACCTAACCCTGTCCTTTTGCCGTACTTTCACGTGACTTACTTCTCCGCACGAGTTCACCTCACGTGAGACTGATCTACGGTTAACTCCCATGTTTATTACCCCTTTTTAACCCCACTTAACTTTTCCTTGATTTTTTATTTACCATGTATTCGCGTTTATGAAAGGAAAATGAAAATATCCATTAATTCACGTTGGAGTCGACAATTAATTATAATCAAAGACTCATTTAAATTTGGTTTGGTCGTTTAACTGTTTATTACGTACTAGTGAGTTAAGATCTTAGTGTGATTCAAGTAAAATGTTTATAATCCTCATTATTCATCCAGTTAAAATTGAAAGGGCGGAATAAACGACGTCGGATTAAAAATGTCAATCTGAAGATTTTCAGAAACCAACAAAACCCGTTCCATATCAGAAATAGTAGAATACTGACCTTGGTGCATACTTAATTTAACCTGGAATAATGGTCCCGGTACGTAGGGTGGGCACGCTCGTAGCTTTCCTTTTAGCAACAGCTTGAATGCCTTGGATCCTCACAATAATGCACTGTCCAAGTGGGTTTTTCTAATGAAACACTGTGAATGGTAGCGTCACTTCGTCAGTATCCCTTTTTTGCCAGTGCTCCTTGGCTACCTTTTGAGTACACCGTAATACGGCACAAATATGTAATTAAAGAATGGTTTAGTCGATGCAGGCAGTTGATTGCTGCACATGGTTTGGAAAGAGGGAGGATGTTTCCTCACTCCCCCTCCCATTGAAGCTCATCAGTACTTTTGTAAGGCAAAAGTAGTTCTATTTGAATAAAGAGTGTTTAATCTTTCTATATACTTCCCATAAAAGCGTGGATCCAAATGGATACTAAGAAATTCATATTTAGCAACCATAAGACATAAAATAACAAAAGACGGTTGTAAAAGATTGCATGCATGTGGAAGAAGGATAACCAAAGATTATCAACCACGATATTGTGTAGATTCTATATTATAGATTTTAATGCGAAATTGACTGCAGAACTCCAGTTATATAATGTCTTCTTTTCGTGGTATTACACCAATAAAAGATAGCTATTGTTTAACTTCCTAAACAGTAAACATAGAGGAAACTGGCAAGATAAGTAAGCGCATCTCTCTGTCTTGAATTATTGGTCCTTTATATTATAAGCCAGGTACCAAACCCAGAGTAGTCCTAAATGGCTAAATTACCTCATCTGGGCTGTTGTAAGTTACGTGTGCGTGGTACTTCCCAGCAAAAACAAATGACGACCAAACGTCCGACAGTTTAGAGCTTAATCATGTACCCAAAGAAGCCACGTATGAGAACATTTGTCGTTATGCGAGTGACGTGGCAATTGGCATTGAAATGTATTGAAAGGGGGGTAGGGGGGGACCAAAGTGCCTCTTTAACGGACCTAACCGCAGCATTTTTGAAAATCTGTTACGACGGCAATAGCAATGACAGCTAGAAGGCACTCGAGATAAAAACACCGCCGCGAGTTCCAAAGAGAATCAAACCATTGGGATTCGCAAATGGAGAGGCTCCTAGGACCCACCTCCATGATTTTTCTCTGCATGCAACATCCAAGCATGATCATCTGTGTTTAGACTAGTAGAGTAGATCGTAGACTGGATTTTTCATTTTCCTGATCCCGGCAGGGGTAGCAATAGTAAGGTAAGGAGAAGCGTGTGCGTATGCCAGTCCAGTGCCATCATCATCGTACGGTCTCTAACTTCTTTTTGTGTGTTTAACCCCTGATTTTACTTGCTGTCATTTCTGACTTCCCGTTTCAATTATTTGGTTTTTCGGGCTTTTGCGTTGTTACAAGTTGCATTACCCTGCTGTAAGTTTTCAAATGCTACTTCTGTAGAGCAGGGTGTTCGGATTTTTAGAATGTCCTTGCCAAGCAATTATTAGGCTTTTGCGTCTTGGTCAATGCAAGATATCGTTAGTTATAAAGAATTCATTCTACTGTGGGACCTTTGATTTTTCGAACCGACCTAAACCCGGAATTGTTTTGTCGGATTGCTGATAAAAGAAGAAGTCCTCAACCGACAGATCTTCTGTACTGCATCGGATGGTTGAAATTAAAGGGGGTATTAAGTAAGTACAGAATAAGGGGTACAGTACCCAGTCTATAGAGCTGCCAATGCCTTAACATCTCAGAATTTTAGCTTATTGCGTAATGATCTTGTTGTTAGTTGCGAAGCGTGTATTGCTTAGCTGCTTGGGATGGTCCTTGATAGGAACAAATAACAAGAATAGTGAGGTATTCGTTTTTCTTTTTCCCCTTTATAGTTGGATTGGTTAAGAACCTAATCGATGTCAAATGAAACAACTTGGCTGTCATAGACAGCCCCCGTTTACGTATTTAACTTTGACTTTGTGAAGAGGGATTGGTGAAGTTAGTGTTGTCACGGACCATCACAGACCACCAGCCCAACCGCCTACCACCAACCAATACAGTCTGTACAGATTAGATATTTTCATGCAATAATGTTGGTCAAAGTTTCAACCCCTCAACAGAACAATAAATTTTGAACGACCTTTGCCGTTTTGTATCGAAGAAATAGAAAATGGAAGAATTTTCTATTAAGTCAGAAATAGAAATAAAGTTTGACAAACCGCGATTCTCATGTTTCAATTTTTAAATTTTATTTCTTACAGTCCAAGTTGAGAATGGATGATTAAGAAGTGTTCATATAAAAATTGGTTGCTCAAAATATGGTCAGAATAATGCGAGCAGAATGTAGGGCAGGAGAAGAATCGGCTGATGGAGCCACTTGTTCGAGTACGTCTTCATCCAACTTGTTGATGTAATGTATCATTTGTCTCCACTTGAGATTTTCTTTATGATTATGATGTTGTCTCTTCTTTGAAATAAACATCTTTATCTGAGTAGGGTTTTTTTATATGAATCACCAAGTGGATTACAACTAACAACGCGTTCATTGTAAAATTTTCTACATGTCTAGCCAAATAGGTTTATTAAGTGCTACATTTTGCTTAAACGAACTAAAGTTATTGGGACGTCACCATCACAAATATTCAATTCAGCAACTAAAATTTCTTCTAGAATGTAAATTAATGGGTACCAGAAAAGTAATCTCTACTTGGGTCACGACAATGAGGCAGTGATCCAGGCATTCCTCATCTTGAAGCCCATTTGCTCCCTACGTCGATTGGGGTCGGACGTTGGCAATCATTGAACAAGTTGACCAATTAGAGATAAAACTAGAATTTTGGATAGTGACTAGTTTTGATTTTTGATTGTTAGACATGAAACCACCAGACGTAAATGCAATGGTCTAAGGTTGAATAATTATCATCCAGGGAATCATTGCATCTGATATTTTATTACTTTTTAAGCGTAGCTTGGCATTGAGTTTTCACCCTTCGGCTCTTAGCTCTCTCTCTTTTTATTACGGTTTTGTGCTGTATGAACGTGTGGAAAGGAACTTGGTGGCAACTTACTTTTTCCAACCTCTTTTTCTGTCCAAGTTTTGGAGGTCTCTTGATTCATAATCTCTATTTCGTCTCTTTCAGATAACGTTCTTACTTCTTTTTTCTAATCTAATTCATCTTCAGCTGACAGTGGGAAAGATTTCATTTATTATTCTTGTTTCTAATTTGCTATGTAATGAAAGCAGACGTTCTGTTTCGGCTACAAAACTGGAGAGTATACCAATTATAGAGAGTATACCAAAACTAGAGAATAAAATTATTAAGAAATACAAGAATTGAGTGAAGGTTATCAATTATATGTGACTGTTTTTTTTGCATTTTATAACAGATTATTTCTGTTATTCAAACTCGTGTCCTTCAAATAATTCAGACTTTTAAATAAAATTATTAAAAACATGATGACACCAATTCACCAAAGTTTAATTATTAAAAAAGTGACGTTACCTTAAGGCCCCGTTTGGTTGCCATGAAATCTTGACTAGGAAAGTAATCTTTTTCTTGAAATTTTAATTATTGCGTTTGGTTCCATTTTTTGAGCAGTTAGGAAAGTAAAAACTTTTCTAATTTAGGGAAAATAATAGCACTTTCCTTGGATTCTAAATACCAACACCCCCTTAGTATTTAGATTACTTTCCTCGAAAATTTAATCTAAAAATTAAACTGTCCAATTTAACCCTTCTTTTTCTACCAACACTAAAACACCTCTTTCATTAAAATACTACCTCTCATATAATATCCTTATCCTACCACAGAGTCTTTTAAAAACACAGAGTCAGAGTCTTCTTCTTCTTCTTCTTTAGTACGACCTTTGCTCGATTATCTCCTCTTCAAATATTCATCTTCTTCTTTTAAAAA
>JANKYF010000006.1:8339270-8361864 GCA_029829435.1 Erythroxylum hondense | reverse complement strand
AGAACACCTCGTATTTAAAACTTAGAGCCAGAGCTTTGCCTTCCGCAAAGGACCTATCTAGTTCGAGCGGAAATTAGTCTGAATGTAGATGGTTTAAAGGTATATTCTCATAGTTATAACCTCTTAGAACACCTCGTAGACAACTAAAAAACTAAAAAATAAAAAATTTATTAATTTATAAAAATTAACTTATTAATTAAAAAACTGATTTTTAATAACAAAAGTTAATTTAATATTTTATAAATGACACCCAATATGTTATAAGCTAAAAATCGTGTTCTTCATCTTTTCTAGCTTCAGAATTTTAGTTTCTCCTCTTTGTTCGTCATGCGTTCATAAGGAAGTTGAATGTCCGCAGGCGGGATGGCTATGCATACACACAACCCAACGCCTGAAAGTATCCTCTCATCTCTATTAATGGAAAGAAAGCAAATATATGTTTTTTGAGGGAAGACGACTAATTTTCTCCAGCACTCGTAAATTTAGAAAAAAGGAAATGCTAGCTGGCAAGAACCCCTGTAAAGAAGGGTTTCTTTAACCGGTGATTTGGGAGAGAAGAGATCTAAGAAAGTAGAAAATTGAGAAACGACGAACAATAATCATATTCAAATGATTAAGTCATTAAAAAGAGTTTAAGCAAATTCTTCAGCACATTGTTTATATAACTGTGGAATCTCGAGATGGTACGTACTAATTATTCATTAAACCAATTACACTTTTTTCTTTCTTTCGTATTAGCTCAAAACGGGATTGAAGATTAGGTCATGTGGTAGAACAATTCTGGAAGTTCAACTATGATTTGGAAACTTCGATGGCAGACTAAGATCTGTTATAATGTTATTAATACACACAGTGGACGTCGGCTCAAAGTTCTGGACTCTTGTCCTCGTCCACTGCTTTTCCACAGATGGTTTCTTCTGATGCAAGCAAAAGCACTCATAACTTCATGTACAAACTTGGAAAACGTTAAAAAATTGTTTCTTGCTATTGAATATTTATCATAATTGCATAAAATTATTAAGTTTACACATTATAAATTAAAGCATCTACTTCTTTGTAAGGAGAAGAGCACAAGTTTGAATAACATAACAAAGAGAAGGGGACATACAATTGATATCCCCTCGTATCTTTACAAAACGGAGACCCTTTACACTAGTATCGTTGACTTTAGAGATTATAAAAGCACCAATATGTAGAGCATAAGATATAGATATTATGTGCAGTGTTAACATATTTGATGATCAAAAGCATTGTGAGATTGGGTCTCAGATTTAAGATACAGTATACCTTCATTGCTCTGTAATAGTCTATGCATGACAATGTAATCCCACTAGTAGTTGCCGGACCTGTTAAAAGAAGAAAACAACAGAACTCTCTCGTGCTAAAAGCCAGAGAAGAAGGGGAGTGGCATGAATAGTGTAATATAATTGAATGGCTTTAGTTTTAGGTTCATTCTTTATTGTTTCCAAGATTGAAGTCGAGGCAAGTAACACAAGAAATTTGGACAAAAACTACTACACTTCCCAATGTAATTTACGGTCTCAGCAGGACAACTCAATTCCTTGTTTTGTTTCGTACGTGCAGAAGAGTATGTTGCCCCCGGAACTATCTTCAGTAACTTACAATCCATAATAACGTTTGGAAACACACAAAGATTTCAGTACCTGTGTGTTCGTCTTCAGTTTCTAATTACAATTCTTCCCTTTGTGCCTTTGTTATTTGTTGGTTCATGGAAATTTTAGCAGTGCTGTAGGTGGTGTTTACCCTCCGGGAATCGTGTAATTATTTTTTTTCCCCCCCTCTGATACGTTGCTTTCTTTTCTTGCTCATCTTTTATAGGCTCGAAGTCCAAGAAATGGAGCCAGGGAAATGTAGATGTGGAGTGGAGGAGAGTTGTTATGAGAGGACGTAAAAGAGGGTTAGTGCAAGCAGGTAAGACGGAATCAATGGAGGCAGGGATCAAGGAGCGTGTGGTGGTTGTGCTTAATTGGCTTCCAGTTCACTAAACAAAGTAAGATTCAAGGGAAACAACCGACTGTAAATGATGAATACTGCTGTTGTACACGCCACTGTTCTTTTGGGTTTCCTTGTTTTACTCCTTACATGATCATCATCTCAAGTATATATATTATTTATTTTTTCCACTTCTGACTCGACTTCCTGAAAACCATCAATCACAGTCGTTTCGTTCAGGTCCAATGCTAGATACAAAGTCTACACACTTGTATATACTTGATCTGATCAGACCAAGTAACGGATCCCAGATAGTTGATCCCTCCATTAGATTGTTCAGTTCCTAGGAAAAGCTTCAACCTATGGCAGGACAAGACATGATTAAACATGAAATCAATTAGCTTAGTCACTTGAAGACAACTAAGGACTTGCGCATACATTAGTAGGAAAACTCAATGATGAGTTATTGGATGTTTAGAGAGTGCTCACATGGATTTCTAGTCCAGCTGGAGGGAGGACCTTCCAGTTGGGAGCCCACAGTTCGAAATAGTCCCCAGTCGGATGATAAAGTTTGTGAAGTAATCATAACTTACCATACAGATCGCGATCATCATTGATGCATGGCAACTACTCGAGATATTGTGATCTTTGTTTGTGACTTAATGACGAGGGGTTGACCATCTTGCTGCTTACTCACGACTTGCAGCTTTTCTTGCTTTTAGCTTTCATCCCTCCCCATCTAAGTAAATGCATACGCAAATTTACAGCAAAAGTTGCCTCATTTGATCATTTAACTCTGATAAAATTTATGACTTAAATTCCCTAGTTATGGCAGTCAACATCAGTCACGACTTCCCAATGTTTGTCTCGAATTGGCATTGATGGCCTTTGCTTCGCTTGTCTACCCTCCATATAGGAACGACGATTAAAGAGAGAACGCAAAGTAGTAGACTACATGATTATACAAGCATGACAGTACCAACACCAAGGCGTGCACATTTCATTTGCTGCTCGATGGTGTTTCCTGTACCACGCGTGCTTTGACCACTTAGAAAAGAAGAAGAAAAATAAAATAGAGGAACTGATTAAACACAAATAATTGATAAGTTCAGAGACTGCCGATGATGGGTCATACAGTTTCAACCACTAGAAGCCCAACCCACATTTGACTCCCGAGATTTTGATGTATCTGTTTTTATTTTCCTTGTAAACAAAAAAAAAAAGGGACATGAAGACCAAAGAGCCAAGTTTGTCTGGTTAGACATTAGTACGCTATAGGGTGCACTTTTAAAGGATGGTAGGGGTATCCTTGAAGAGATCAAGGGTCTGGCATAGGCACTGTTGACCAATGTGATCCAAGAGAAACTATTTGTCTTTCAACAGTTAAAGTCAATTGCCTTTAAACCTCATCTGGATCCACACAATGTTTTCTTACTACACAAAATACATTTCGTATAGGTGTGGAAACAAGTGCAGACACGTTTGGTAACGGACAATTTAGAATTGACAAAACCTGCGACGACTAATATATCCGCCCTGCTGAATGGGGAATAGGCAGTCACTGTAAGCCTGCAAAAGAATGCGTACGTAAGTCATCAACGTTGAACTCTTGTCAATCATTTTCCTTGTCTTCATTTGTAGGGAAGTGCTAGTCAAGGATTATCTACCACGTTGACAGTTGGAGAGATATAGGATACTAGGCAATGACCTACAATCATCACAATGTTGTCCATATGCAAAACATAGAAAATATCCTCTCTAACTAATACCAGAATTACATCTCAGGTACTATTGTTGATGCAGATCATCAACTGCTACGTTTGAAGTGTTCCCGAATGAATCTTTCTGCATGGGATGGATACTTATCTCGGATATATGCCCGCAGACACTTCTGATAAGAAAAGTCTATCCATCCACCATCAGTTCTTACAACAAACATGCACCTTGACTGTCTAAATTGGGGGTGACGGTCAACCTGTCGTATGACAAGTAGAAGCAGTGAATTGTCTTCTCATAAACGAAGCACGCACGAATCACACAATCATTCAAAAAGTAAAGAACAAAAATACAAAGGACGAAGTCATGAGAACTGATTTAAATTCTTGACATATTTGCAATGCGCATTAATTGTAGAGACGCAAATTTGTTCCATGTTACAATGATACGAGACTGACTGCACGTCACTGGCATGAAAAAGAATGGAAAGGAACAGCCATGGTTAAAGGAATAAGAGCCGACAAAAGCCACCGTTTTGCAAACCAAACAAATGTGGATAAAAAATGAATCAGATTTCCAGGATTAAGGTGCATGTGATGAAGTGAAGAAAAGCAACAAAAGGACAGGCATCTACAGAACTTTCAATGGCTATACTAGACATATCAGTAGGTTGAAAAGAGTAGAAAGTAACAAGATAAAGGAAAGGCCTTGAGAATTCAATGTCTAAGAAAAAAGAACCACCATATTTAATCAAAGTGCCTATCTGTGGGGCATATACTCATTAGGTGTTGATTTCGAATACATGTTTCTTTCAGATAAATCATCCTTTGTGGAATTATAACCACAACAGTTTAACATTTAATCGAGGAAAATTACCTCTATACATTGCAAGATTCCATAGAGTGCGAACTTAAGGAAAAGCAAATTAGCTATGCAGCCTCAAATACAAGATCATTCAGAACAATTAGCAATGACAAATATAAGTTAGGTAATGACTTACAATGAACTTTTATAGACTAATTTTGGCCTTTTGTTTGAAGACCGTCGTATGGCCCAGACAAATCTTATATTGTGCTTCCATCCAAGTTATTTCTGCTTTAAAATTTTTAGTTGTAACAGGAGAATGAGTAAAATATTAAGAAAACTGTCAGAGGAAAACTAAAGAATTGGATATGATTTAGCGTATATAGCATGACAAGAACTTGGTGAATAGGTTCAAGTTACACACCGACGGCAACCTGACTTGGGTTGTTTTATTAGAAGATTTACTTTTAAACTAGCAATTAAAACCACTCAGCAGCAGAACTATGGGCCCAGGTCTTGCAGTTGGTACAGCAGCCAGGCAGAAAGGTTATAAAGGAATATGAATTCCATCAAACTATGGTGCAAAAAGAACTTAAAGTCTATGAAAGAAATAAGAGATGAAAGATTAATCAATCACAAACTTTAATTTGGTAAGATGAGGATTATTTAGTTGACATAAAAGACAAAGGTTGAAATTCAAATCGTATTAGGAATCCTTATTACATAAGAAGTAGTAGTATTATGTTATTCTATTTTAAATATGTTATCCTAGTTGTATAGGACTTATAGGATTTCTATTATAATAGGATTTAAATTAGAAACCCTTTTCCTACTAGAATAAGGATTCTAAGAACTATATGAGTGTACTCAAGCCTTTCATTAACAACAAACAATATGAAATTTTTCCACAAATTTGAGTTTTCAAATAGAAAGTGTAATGCTTTCTTCTAAGAGTGATTCTTAGACCCTATGAGTAATTCCTCATTTCCTACTATCCATTCTTTGTGTTCTTTACGAAATTCCAGTCATCTCAAACCTAAATTTTTGCTATATTATCCTAAGACTAAATTTCCAGCAATCAAACTTTAAAATTCTAGCTATACAAAATCTAAAAATTTTGCATTCCTAGCCAAAAGTCAACCTTGAAACCTGATATTCCAATAGCTTAATATTAGCCATACTTCCTAATTTTGTACTTTTAGATACTAGTTAATAATTCTTCTATTTGTCTACATCAATTTGGTATTAGAACTTCGATTCATAATGGCAATACGTAACCGAAGGGCATATAGAGGAATATTCAACGACCAGGAGCGAGATGAGATATTGCTAAGAGTTATAGAAAGATTGGACAAGTCCAGAAAACAATATCAGACAACAAACTACACTTGATGGTAAGGGTGGAGAAGGTGAAATCCAAAACAAAGAGGCTAACACTAATCAACAATGAATGGGGTTAGTAAATCAATGCCTATTGAGAGATCTGAGACAATAGAAATCCATCAGCAGCACATGGAGAGCACATGTGAGTCTTTAGAGGCCATGATAGAGTCAAAACATACAATGAACTCGATGACGCCGCTAAGAAAGTTCATGTTGAAACCCCTGATTTTGCAGGAAAGATGGATCTACACTTGTTCTTAGACTAGACAGTAGCAATGGAAGATTTATTTGACTGATACCACATATTAGAAGATCGAAAAGTTCGATTCGCAAAGATTAAGCTAGTTAGACAAGCTAAAATCTAGTGGAGATCAGTAGAAGATAGACTTTGAAAAACAAGTCAGCCACCAACTGTTAATTGGGAAGAGATGAAGCTGAAGTTATCAGAAAAATACTTACCATTTCATTATCAGGAAAATCTCCAAGATCCTCGCAACCCTTAGATAAGGGATTATTTTTGTAGCTGAGTACATGGAAATATTTGATGAACTTTCTATCCAATGTGAGGGGATGGAGTTAGAACGACAACTTATATCTCACTACAAAAATGGCTTAAGGGTAAAAAGTCGCAAGGAGTTGATAATGCAAAGGATTTACAGCCTTAAAGGTGCATATCACTTAGCTTTATGAGCGAAACGATAGTTAGGACAACAACTAAAAAGTTTTGAAACCAAGCCGGCAAGTTTGGCACGAAGAGAACTACGACGGTGCAAACTTTTGAACCAGCACCCAATGCATCAAAATCTGCACCACAAAACAACTACAAAACTTCTCAAGAAACTGAATTTAAAGGCAAAGCCATATCTGAGACTGGGATGAAAAGAGACAGCAATGACAACAAGTGCTTCTGATACAATGGGAGGGGCTTATTTGTCCTACATCAAACTATTTGACAAGGAAAGGACAACCACAAGTGATCTTGCTAAAGCAGTTCTAAAGCTTATGAACCCAAAGCAGGAGTATAGAGAGATGAATGAATTTAGAGACCAAAACTTATATGCTAAGTGGCTTGCAACCATAGTCTTGGCCTCTACCACTTTCTATATCTGTGGACCTCAAAAGGATCTTATACCTTGTTTAATAATCAATCTATTTGAGGTTGGATTCTCTCAAAAGATGCACTGATTTGTGAATATAGAGAGACCTTTGAACCAAAAATAAATCTATAGTACTTATTTACACAACTCAAGTTTATTCAAGCAAGAAATATGAGAAATAATTAATGATGGGCTTAAAATATCCTATGCCACATAAATCACGTGTGATTAGAAAAAGCGGAAACTATCACCATAAATGCAAGATTTAAAGCAGCCCGATCATTGAGAAAAATGAATCACCTTTATGCATAGAACCAAGAAACACACACTACTAAACCACAAATTATTGTACAATCTCAGCTCAAATAAACTAATCCTAAGTTCCAATATTTTAAGGATTGGCTACAGGAGATTCTTTGCTTCGTTCATCTTTGTTCTCAGTCAAGTAACTCCATAGGCAACCGAACCCAGCCCCCAACAAGTTTTAGTGCCATCTGTAAAGCTTCTTAATTTTTAACTAGTTTGATGCCCCTATCCACGTTTTGCAATTTTAGTTCATTAACCAAACCTTTCTAATCGAATGAACTTAAGAAAATATGACAAAGAAAAACGAAGAAGGAAAGATAACAAGGGGGGTTAATACCTAATAAAATTAGAAAATTCCAGTGGAAACAAATATTTTTTTAGTAGCTTCTAGCCACCCAACACAATAATATATACTGAGTAAACAATTGATTAGAGGCTCAAAGTTGAAGAAACTATGATATGAAGGAGATGGTGACAAAATGAACTGAGAGATAAACCTCATACCAGAAGGATTTGAACTAATAAAAGAACAATTATTGATCAAAAATCATGAAATCAGTTTAATAAGCAGGATTGAGAAAGCTTTGTATAGCTAATTCAAACAAATAGAGAAGAAATAATGAGGATACAGATATCTTATCAAACCTTTAGATTTACCTAAAATAGAAATTAAAAAAAAGGCAATTGGTTGCACAAAGTTCCAACAGGGAAAACTCAAAAGAAACTTTGACTAGATTATATAAAGAACAAGTGGAGTTGCTAATCTAAACACAAATCCTCTAATACAGAACAACCATAAAAACAACTCACCATTATAAAATCAAGACCACATCCAATTTTATCCTCAGAATTTGGATGATGCCGGAGAAGCTTCTCTATAACAACTTCCTCATCTTCAGCAGTTAGACACTCCCCATCCATATACCTTGAAGATAGAGAATCAGAAAAATACGCACTCTTTATATGCCTTTCAAACTCATTACGAACCTTGCACAAATTTCACCATGCTAGAAAATATATATATATATATATGAACTTCAAAAAGGTCTTTCTCCAAGTGCATATGAATAGAATAACAAGCTAGGATTAGGGTGGCTCAAGGCTCATAATACATATTACTTGAATACAGAATCAGTAGCTACACTAGAAACTCAAAAGTCAAACCAATAAATAATGACGTAAAATGTTTATCTCCATAAATTTCTCATTTCTATAAATTTTTTGTTTTTATAAGTTTTCTACTCGTTTGGTTTCCTATTTGTATAATTTCTTACTTATTTCTGTTTCCTATTTTCTTTTGGATTAGGGTTATTTTGTCAAGCTTATAAACAAGCCTTCTAAATGTAAAATTAGACATTCAATCGATAATAGTCTCATATTTAATTGACCTTAAGCTGTCTCCACGAATGAATTCTTGTGTTTCTTCAAATTCAACGTGTTATTTAATTGTTCTTTGTTTATCGCTATGTCAGTTGGTATCAGAGCGTGTTGAATCGCTCCCTCTATGACTAGTGATGACAACAGAGACACTAAAAAGGACCTTAATTCAGAAGATCAAAGGGAGGCACTAAAAGAGATGTCGCGTAAGATTATCCAACAATTGGAAGCGCATTTCAAAGATATCTTGGAGTGTCTTGGTGCAATTAACCCTCTTGTCAAGATGGATAAGGATGATGATGAAGATCGTGTTAGGGAAGTACAAGCCCATAAGGCACCCTATTCTGAGACTCGTTCCTGTTCGGGGTTGGAGGAAGCTTGCCTACAACAATAAATCAAAGTCAGATTAAGAGTTCTTGTATGATGAATCACATAGCTAAAGAGATCTTGATGACAGTTTCAAGTTCCAGGTAAAGATTTTTGTCTTCAGTCGGGGTTTTAGTATTGAAGGATTTCATCATTGGAACGCAAGTATTGAGCGATTCTTTGATTATCATGAGATCCCAAAGGAGAGGACGGTAAAGTTGGTAGCTTATATGTTGAAGGGAGTTGAGTTGCTTGCTTAGAGAAGACCAAAGAGAGGAGATGTTGTGATAGGAAGAATTCGATTCGGCCTTGCACGCTGATGGAACAGAAGATTCAAAGAGATTTTTTACCCCCGATTTACGAGTAGATTTTGTTTTAACAAGACCAGGGATGCACAACTGGTTCTCAATCTATGCAAGACGACTATAAAACTCGTGAGGTTATCTCAACATAATGATTAACAATTTGGAGTTTTGCAAAAGCTTGAAATTTGACATGAAAGGTGGAATTGCGTTGTGGATGCCTTTGTGGGCCAGCACTATCACAGACATACGCATAAGACCAGAAATATTGGAGAGATTTGAATTGCAGCAGAATTCTTAAGATTCAGATTCTTTTATTTATTTCAATTGTTATCTTTTATCCACAAAATAAAGGGATTGGTTTCTGTAACTAATCTTCTTAAGTATTAGCAATTTCTTTGTATTAGGATTGCTTTATTTCCTATATAGTAGGAACTGATTTTGGAACTCTGTTATGTCAAGTAAGCCTATATAACAGGCTGAAAATTACGAAATAAAGGGAGAGAAGTTTATCCCAATTACTCCGTGAGGTTAAGACTCTCTCTAACGAGTCTTGAGGTCCAGGTCTCCCTCTGACGAGTCCTTTTCTTCTATCACCATAGGTTCATCAAGAGGAAGGAATCGTAACAAGGGCAAGGTAACATGTTCTGAAGTAGATCTCGTAGTTCATCGCCCCGTGACTCGATCCTTGACCCACGAATATAACAAATTGGTATCAGAGACTAACATGGGGGATTCCAATGAATTACGGGCCCTTATCCATGAGACATCTGAACAAAATGCAGCACGAGTTGCTCAAGTGGAGGCGCAGATTCAAGATTTAACTCAGCAACTGAAAGAATTAATGTAAGTCATGGGAAGAACCCATGGAAAAGGAACAAAGATCGGAATTAGTAGCAGTTCTTCACATATGAATATTGCTTCAGGGTCAGAAGAAAGAATAGAGCAGCGACAAGCTGGAGGAGTAGTGCCAAGGTATGCCAAATTGGATTTTCCAACGTATGACGGTTCAGATGACCCCCTAATCTGGCTCCATCGTTGTAAGCAATTTTTACTTAATCAAAAGACATCAGAAACAGAGAAGGTCAGTCTCGCAACGTTTCATATGATGGGGGAGGCACAATTGTGGTTTTACAAGTTAGAACAAGAGGAAACAAGTCTAGGCTGGAATTCTTTTCAAGAATACTGCAACCTGAGATTTGGGCCACTGCTAAGAGGTAATCCTCTTGGAGAATTGATTAACTTGAAACAGTCAGGAACAGTGGAAGAATATCATAAACGATTTCAGAGTTTGCTAGCCCGCGCTGATTCAGTTCATACAGATCAAAAGGTCGATTTCTTTACTGCAAGGTTATCTGAGGCGATCCGTTTGGATGTAGAGATGCAGAACCCGCCCAATTTGGTTACTGCCATGAATTTGGCAACAACCCTTGAGAAGAAACAGCAATTAATAAGAGTCAACAGCAACCGACACAACTACTGGAACAACTCCAGACTTGCTGCACTAACCCAAGCTGAAACCAAACCAACTACAATTTTAGGCGGGACAACTGTACCAGCTTTTAGTGGCGGAAGTGTATCCACTCCTTTTGTCAAAAAACTATCTAGAGCTGAATTGGCTGATCGAAGGGCAAAGGGACTTTGTTATAATTGTGATGAACCATACACATTCGGTCACCAATGTAAAAAATCGTTTTGGTTGGAATTAGAAGATGAAGATGAAAACGAGATGGAGAGTACAACAGTTGGGGAAGCAGCCATCTCGCTACATGCCATCACCGGTCTCCAACATTCCCGAACTATGCAGTTAATCACTGACATCAAGGGTTGCCCTATCACAGTATTAATCGATTCCGGTAGCACTCATAACTTCATTAGTAAAATTGCAGCACACAAATTGGGAGCAACCCTGGATTCCCAATGTGCGTTACAAGTCGTTGCAAATAGAGAGAAAATCCCTAGCATGGGCACATGCAAAGAGACTATACACGTATCAGGTGAAAATTTTCCTGTCGATTTATATGCCATTCCACTAGATGGGTTTGATGTGGTTTTAGGAGTACGATGGTTGATGACATTGGGTCCCATTTGGTGGGATTTTGCAACACTTACTATGTGTTTCAAATTGGACAAAAGACAAATCACCTTACGAGGGCTCCAACCTGACCATAGACCAAGATTACAACTCTTGAGTGAGGCACGAGCAGAAGGATTAGAGGAACTTCTTGCAAAATTTGCTGATTTGTTTCAGGAACCTAAGCGACTGCCTCCTATTCGTTCATGTGATCACCGTATATTCTTGCTTCCTGGTTCAGCACCTGTGGTAGTTAGACCATATCGGTATCCTCATTTCCAGAAAGACGAGATTGAGAAACAGTGTGAGGAAATGCTTCGTCAAGGAATCATTCGTCCAAGTCATTCCCCCTTCTCCTCACCAGTTTTGCTTGTTAAAAAACGGAAAGGCACATGGCGTTTTTGTGTCGACTATCGAGAACTTAATAATAGGACAATTAAAGATAAGTTTCCGATTGCAGTGGTGGATGAGTTATTGGATGAACTTCATGGCGCTCGATACTTCACAAAATTAAACTTGAGATCCGAATATTTTCAGGTTCGTATGGCGGCTGACAATGTGGAGAAAACAACTTTTCGAACCCATCATGGGCACTTCGAATTTCTGGTCATGCCACTTGGCCCAACAAATGCCCCATCCACTTTCCAAGCATTAATGAATGAGGTATTCCAACCTTACGTAAGATCGTTTTGGTTTTCTTTGACAACATCTTGATTTACAGCAAAACATGAAAGGAGCACTTACAACATGTTCGTACAGTGTTTCAGTTACTTCACTCACACCAATTATTCCTTAAAAAATCGAAATGTTCCTTTGGTGAAGAGCAAGTGGCCTATCTAGGTCATGTCATTAGTGCTGTTGGTGTTGCAGTTGACACTTCCAAGATTTCCTCCATCTTGGACTGGCCGCAACCTACTTCCATTAAGGCTTTGCGAGGTTTTCTGGTGTTAGCAGGGTACTATAGAAAATTTATTTACGATTATGGACAGCTTGCTAATCCCTTGACAAGTTTGCTAAAAAGAAATAATTTTCACTGGACTTCGGAGGCTACCACTTCCTTTCACACACTTAAAACTGCCTTATCACAGGCCCCTGTTTTGCAACTTCCAGATTTTGATGCAGAGTTTATAATTGAATGTGATGCTTCAAGTGTAGGCATCGGGGCAGTACTTCAACAAGGCAGCCACCCCATTGCTTTTTTCAGCCACGAATTGGCAACAAGACACCATAAACTGGCTGCATATGAGCGAGAATTAATTGGATTGGCCAAAGCGGTAGTTCATTGGCGTCCTTATTTATGAGGACGACAATTCCTCATACGCACTGATCAGAGGGGGGGGGGAGAGGGGGAGGTGCGTGCCTTTGTCGGCCAGCACTATCGCAGACATACGCATAAGACCAGAAATATTGGAGAGATTAGAATTGCGGCAGAATTCTTAGGATTCAGATTCTTTTATTTATTTCAATTGTTATCTTTTATCCACAAAATAAAGGGATTGGTTTCTGTAACTAATCTCCTTAAGTATTAGTAATTTCTTTGTATTAGGATTGCTTTATTTCCTATATGGTAGGAACTTATTTTGGAACTTTGTTATGTCGTGTAAGCCTATATAACAAGCTGAAAATTACAAAATAAAGGGAGAGAAGCTTATCCCAATTATTCCATGAGGTTAAGACTCTCTCTAACGAGTCTTGAGGTCCAGGGCTCCCTCTGACGATTCCTTTTCTTCTATCACCGTAGGTTCATCAAGCGGAAGGAATCATAACAAAGGCAAGGTCACAGGTTCTGAAGGAGATCTTGTAGTTCATCGCCCTGTGACTCGATCCTTGACACACAAATATAACAAATTCTTGGCTCAAGATAGGCAAAACTGAATCTCCCCATAGAAGTTATATGAGAGAAGCTTCTGGAGTTTCTATATAAAGGATGAAGACCCTGCTAAAACCTACTCCACGTGAGAATAGTTTGCAGAAAGAGAGGTTGCAGGTAAGCAAAAGGTGAACAAAAACAAAGGAAGCTTCTAAGGAGAACAATCCCTATCTCAAGCCTTGATCTAAAGTTTGTTATCAGTGTCAAGAATCGGCCATTTGTCAAACTTGTGTTCCTACTTGTTTTGGCTTCTTATTTTTATAAGTTTTTTAATTGTTTTTTATTTCCTATTTTCTTTTGGATCAAGTTTGCTTTGTCAAACCAATAAATATGTCTCCTAAACATTGTACTAGACATTCAATCAATAATAATATCATATTCAGTTGGCTTTGATTAATTTGAAGAAATACAATAATCTACTCATGGAGACAGCTTAAAGTTAACTGTAAGAGTATCACTGATTGAATATCTAACACGATGTTTAAGAGACCTATTTATATGCTTGATAAAAACAACTTTAATCCAAAAGAAAATAGGAAACAAAACAAGCAAAAAAACTTATAAAAATAGGAAACCAAAATAAGTAGAACTTATATAAATAAGAAACCAAAACAAGTAGAAAATTTATGGGAATAGACATTCCACGTCAATTTCTTCTACTTAATAAAAACTCGTTTTTGAGTGTTTTGGCCAATCAAGGTACGACTCATCAAAAGCATAACAGGAGAAAATATCTGCCACAATGTAAGTCTTGGAAATGACCAAATTATCAGGCAGGTCAACCACATAAGTATTGTTATTGATTTTCTTCAATACCTTGTATGGACCATATTTCCAAGGTTGTATCTTATTGTAATTACTAATCATAAACCTTTCGTCACACGAGAACACCATTACTTGTTCACCCTCTTCGAATAGCTACTGTCAACAATATTGATCAATAGCTTTTTTATACTTCCAATTAGCCTCTTTCAGTTGCTCTACTTGCACCAACTCCAATTGGCAAATTTACTATATCAAGAGTATGCTAGGAAGGTTTTGTATGAACCAATAGAAACGATGACCTCCCAGGAGTACTATGAACAATATTATTATAAGCAAATTATGATTATATCAAAAGCCAGATCACACTACTTAAGTCTATCACCACAAATGCTTCAAGTCAGATTCCCAATATTTGATATATTGCCTCCGATTGATTATTTGCCTCTCCCAAATTATTACGTACAAATAACCTCATGATTTCTATAGTGTAGTCCTGCACAGATCGAAAACCATGTCTACATCACTTTTATTATTGAAATAGAATTTGCTTGTAATCCAAGGGTAAAAAATCCCTTTGAATCATTCATTTCATCCGCATCCAAGACATAACTCAATCTTTCTCATCGTGCCATCTCCTCTCTTTCAAAATCTCCCACCAAACATTGACGGCTCCCTTCAACCTACAAGTTGCCATCTTTATCTTACTTTCTTCCAAGATCTCATGATAATCAAAGAACTGCTCAACGTTTGTGATTAAATTAAGAACTCCTTCAATATTAGAATCCCATTAAAGACAAGAAACTACCGTCATGATCTCTTTAACTCTATAGTTTGTCATACAGGAAGTCTCATTTGGCTTTGATTTACTGTCGTAAGCAAGTTGTCCTCAAACCCTAGCAGAAACAAGTTTTTGAACAAGGCACCTTAGGGCTCATACTTCCCTAACATAATCTTCATCATAATTCCGACCCCTATTAGCAAGAGGGATAAGGGCACTAACCCGCTCCAAGATCTCTCTGAAATGCACCTCCAAACAATCTTCCAATTGTTGAATAATCCAATGCTCCATCACTCTTAGCGCCACCCCTTGATCCTTTGAGCTAGGATTATCTGTAGTGTGATTTGTGTTTCTGTTGTCGTCATTAGCCATGAAGGTAACGCAACGAGAAATGAAGAACAGCCAAGCAACACACTTGATTTGAAGAAACACGAGAATCTACTCATGGAGAAAGTTTAAAGTCAATTAAATATGAGAGCATTATTGATTATATGTCTAATACAATGTTTAGGAGGCCTATTTATAGACATGACAAGACAAAACTAATTTTTAAAAAAATAAAAAAGTAATAAACTTATAAAAATAGCAACGAGACAAATGTAGAAATAGAAAACCAAAACAAGTAAGAAACCTATAGAAATAAGAAACTTATGGAGATAAATGTTCCACGTCCATATTAACGCAGCGAGAAACAAACATAAAAGTAAGCAACACCATTAATTTAAAGAAACACAAGAATTCACTTGTAGAAAAAGCTTAAAGCTAACAAAATATGAGAATATTATTGATTGAATGTCTAATACAATATCTAAGAGGCTTATTTATAAGCTTTACAAAGCAATCTTAATCTAAAAAATAGAAAACAAAAACAAGTAGAACCTATAGAAATAAAAAAACAAAATAAGTAAGAAATTTATAGAAATAAGAAACCAAAGCAAATACAAAATTTATAGAAATAAGAAACTTACGGAGCTAAATGTTCCACCTAGTAAATGAGACATTTAAATCAACACAAGGAGACAATAACCAAAGTTTAGTATACAGAGAGACCCCAAAAGACCAAAACTTGTTTGCTAGGTAAAAAAGTAACGAGCGTAAAAGATAATATGGTATTTTATACAAGGCACAAGATTTCCATGCACAGCAAACGCACTACAAGTTGATGAGTAAATTATGTTCACTAACAAATCATTATCCAGAAAAGGCTCGTTCAATTATAATGCGTGCACTTGAACATAACACATTATAAAAACGTATTGTAAAAAGAGAGCAAAAGACCTGTTAGAGTGGAGAATATCTTTTGCCAGAGAAATTATGGGCTCCACATCTTTCAAAATCTCCTCTTCTTTGTCTTTCCATCTTCGGTAATCAGGATCGTCCCAACTCCTGTGCCTTTCTGGGGGCCTGATCCCCGTCGAAGCTGTGATGGTTTTTTCCGTAGAGGATCCATTTTCGTCGACAAGGCTCGACTCAGAGGTGGCGCACCAAGGGCGTCGCAGTTGTGAGAGCACTCCGACGGCGAGGCGGTGGTGCTGAACCCGAAGGCGGAAGAGTGGAGCGCTCTTCAGGAGCAGTGATGCGGCCATTTTGGGTGGCCTATGGTCACAGCATAGGCTTATCACCCGGTTTAGAGCAAAAACGACGCCGCTGTTCAAAACTTTTTAGCTCCAGACTTGCTGGACTCTGCTCTCATTTATAACTTCATAAAACCTTATTGGGCTCAACAAAAATTGTTACTGATGGGAAGCCCGATTGCAGTACCACTCTCAATCACGATTTCCTTTTTTAAAGAAAAAAGATGAACGATACTTTTTTCTTTCACGACGTCTCTTAAGCGAATTTTAAGGAAAGTATATTTTAAGTCATTCACACTCAGATTAATTTTTGTTTGAATTGGATAGATTTTTTTATGGAAGGTCAAATTTTGATCTTAAATTTTAAATGACTGTATATATAAAAGGGTTCAAATTCGCGACCTCACTTAAACTAAAAAATCCTCTTATCAATTCATTTGCGTCTTAGATTAACACCAACATTCCTTGACCAAAGAGGAGATTGATTTTGTTACTGTGCATTACAGTCCAACTTACTTGACCAGACTTGATGGCTCAGGCGCATGCTCTGTTTGTATTGTATTGTATCGTATCGAGGCGACCCTAACTTTGTTAGAAACCAAAAGAGAACACTGATTCAAAGTCTGACCTGTCTAGGATGCCACTGCCACAGCCACAGACGAAACCAAATCAGAGTCATTTTCTTCCCTTAGGAATAGTCGTAAAAACGTAGCGGTCAGTACAGAAAAAGAATAGTCAAAAGCCTATTTGCCTTGTCGAATTTTGAAATGTTGCCAATTTTTTAAATTTCTTCTGGAAGAGTCAGATCAGATGTAGATGTACATATTAGATATTATTTTAGTTCAAATTCCAAGTAAGTGATCCAAGAGTTGCTATAAATGAACGAGTGAGTGATCAAAATGCGACAAGTAGAAGGATAAATGATAGCGACTAATGGCTCATCGTGATTAAGATGTGCCAAAAGATTTCGTGGAAGTAATTAGAAACTAAGATGGAATCTGGAAGTATTGTTCATTTGCTTGTGTTTTAAGTTTAAACTGACTCATGATCCCTGCCAAAAAGGCGCGCTGGAAATTTAGAAACATACAATGTCCAGTTATTTTTTAGAATTAAAGAGTATGTATATATGGGTTTTGTTATGAATGGTTAAGATGTGTATGAAAGAAACTTAAACCCGAAATTACAGATTAATATCGTAATTAATCAACACAAAATTAACCCTATAATTGCAACATACTATATATAATAATTGGATTGATAAATACCTGAAAATTGCGGAAATATGGAATCCATTATTGTTTTCTGTGAAGTAGAGCGACAGAGATGCAGAGGATTTGCTACTGCTATTCCGAGTCCTTAATTAGCAAAAACGCATACAGTTTCAATGGGGCAACTGTATTTTATAGGTTGGCTAGCAGTAGGGCCTCCTGTGCTTTATAATACATGGGCCAAGCCTACCCATCATAGCAAGCCCATGAACACAGGCCCAATGACACGTTAATGAGAGAATTACAATTGACATCTAATTAATCGGGATTTGTACAAATTAATTTCAATTATGCTAGTCCACAATAATAATGATAAATTTCTATCAGCACAAGCTACTGGGTATATTCTTTCACTTTCCTTTCGTAGTTTTGAAGATATAAAGATCATATTTCATGAATTGGAATTCGCAGACCTCTTGCATCACTGTCTAAATTAAACGATAATGATCAACATGAGAAGAGCTCTGTTGAGTTGTATTGGAGGGAATTGTCGTCCAGATGCCTTAACTAACTTATATTGTTTCACATTATTCAAAACTAATTTTGATACATTAACTGCTTTGTTGTTGAGAAGCATAACGAATTTCTTTAGGATTTAACTCCTACATTTTGTTATGCCCATTATACGTACACCAATATTTTAACTCAGGTGAATGAAGAAACAATTAAGCTCCCTTGCAGAAACAATATTAATTGGGTTAATGGTGCAGAACTACACTTCAACATTCGCCTTTTGTTGTTCAAAAACAAAACTGCATACGTTGGACTCAATGGTAAATTTTGACTGTATGCCTAAAGCCTACAGGTATTTTAACTCCTGAAAATTAGCAACGAACACTTGATCTATATGCGTGTTTAAGTTTAGCATATGAATAAGACAATGCTCCTATAGTTTCATGTTCTCCTGGACGTTCAGTTAGTTACAGTGTCTTTTTTAATAAATGATAGAATGTAATATTCTTAGAATTAGGGCTAACGAAAACATTACAAAAGCCCCTAGCTAGCAAAAGAATCAAAGTATGGATAAGGCTACAAACAACCATGTAACTGTAACCAAATTGAACCAGACCTCATAGGACAGTGTAACTGGAACCAAGAGGCCTGTAGGCAAATTATAAAGAAGAGCAAGATGAGTCTAAAACCTCGAAAAGATGCTGACTATAAAGGAAATCTAAGAGCTATATCTCTATTCATAAAAACAACTAGAACTATGGTAGGACTTAATCCTAACGCAACCGATTAGTCATTAGAGGAATGTAGTATTCAGAGGAAAATGTACTCCCTTAGTAATATAAGCTTCTCAAATCCATCTAGTAACACTTTATAGCACTTTCGAATGGCTCTTTTGTTCTTACTTGAACATTCTTATTCTTTTAAACCAAAGAATAAGAATGTTCTTAATTGAACATTTAGGCAATGTGACTTGTTCTTAATTTTGAGCCTGTAATTTATTGCAAGCCAAAGAGTAAAATTTGCCTAAGATATGTGAGACTTCCACCTAAGCTTGGTCAAAGCTTTAGATTGGTGAAGTGGAGTGATATCTGTCGTCCTAAGAGAGAAGGGGGATTAGGAGTTAAACATTTTACTTGGAATCAAGTTTTGTTAGGCAAACAAATTTGGAATTTGTTCGTAGATAAGGAAACTTTATGGGTTAAGTGGGTAGACACTATTATTCTGAGGAGGCATAATTTTTGGAGTGTACAACCCACTTATACTAGTTCTTGGAGTTGGCGTAACCTTTTATCAGTGAGGGATAAGTTGTGTCATCAATTCAAATTTCAAATTGGGAATGGTATCTCTACTCTTTTTTTGCAGGATCCTTGCCACCCGCGTGGTATCTTAAGGACCTTGACTATATAGAGAGCGATCAATAGCTCGGAGCTCCCGTTCTCAGCTCGAGTGACGGAAGTCATACTTAATGATAATTGGAGATTGAATAAGGTGTCTATGGACATCATAAGGTTCCTTGAACCACCAGGGTATGTCCCCAATACATCCCTTCCTGACTGTCTGGAATGGTTAGCGAGCCCAACAAAAAGATATACCAATATTTCAGACTACAATATCTTGCGTCCACCCTTACCGGAAGTACCTTGGTACAAGCTGGTTTGGTCAAAATATTACAAACCTCGTTGCTCATTTACCTTATGGTTAGCCTTCCTACAAAAGTTGCAAACTAGGGACAAACTGCCCTACCTATACACTCCCAATCACTATTCTCTATGCCTCGTAGCTAATGAATCCATTGACCATTTATTCTTTGCTTGCACCTTTTCTAAATAGATTTGGGATCAATGCCTCACCTTCTTCCATTTGCCTATCCTTAATCTATCTACCCTTTCAACCATTCCCTCCTGGTATAGCAGTGATTCTAGTACCAGGTTCCTGGCCTAACCTTATTTTTCTCTCGTTTTGTCTACTACCGTGTACCTAATCTAGAATGAACATAATGCAAGGTGCTTCAAGAATGAATTCAAGGATGTAGAGCGAGTGTATCTCGGGGTAATCTCCCACGTTAAGGAGCTTCTTAGTCTATTCACTGAGGGGAGGTAATTTTTCTTTTGTTGGCTATTGCTGGTTTCCACTAACTTTGCAGGACGGGTTCCTAGTTTGTCCACGCACAATTCGAAAGTTCATCTCTATCTCCACATGGCCTTATACCATTAAAGGTCGAGTAGGGGTGACAGACGCTTTCAATTCCTTAGCTCATTGGATGCATTTTGTGGTTGCTTGCAGCTGGCTTCGACACCCCTATTACTTCATAATTGGGTTTGATTTTGCTTGCGTTTTGTCCTATGTTATTGAGTAGTTGTGGGTAGTTCTCTTTTTATTGCAGGAAGGTTCTTGTTTTGTGCTGGGTTTGTAGTACGGCATGCTGCTAAGAGTTAGCTTAGTGTGTCCTCCGAGGCACTTGTATAAGACTTATATGTACATATCTTGATTTATTTATTAATTTTTCTGAATTACTAAAAAAAAACTTGAGGTCGGTTGTCTACGGAGAAGTTCCTTACAAAATACTTCTTACCATCTAAAATAAGAAAGCTGAGGAATTGTATCTCTTTATTTTAGAAGTCCGACAATAATACTTTATATGAAACATAGAAGACATACAAGGATTTACTAAGTGTCCACGTTTGGCTTTCCAATATGGATGTAAGTCCATACATTCTATAATGGTCTACTAAACATTATAAGGAAAATGATAAGTGTTGTAGTGGGTGAATTTAAAAATAATAAGAATTTGTAGTCTGTTATATAACTAACAGAAGACATGGTCATGGACAATTACCAACGGCACTTAAGAGGAGTGAACACTACAACAAAATAGGTTTTTGGCGACGAAAACTTTTGTCATTGAAAGACAAAATTTTATTTCAAAAAAATTTTAGTAATGATAAAAAATCATCACACAAATGGTCGTCAAACACTACAACAATTTAATAGAATTCGCGACATTTTCTAAAAAAATGACACAAATTGTGTAGATTTTTCGTGACATTTTTAAAAATGTCACAAAAAGATTTCATTTTTTGTGACGTTTTTGTAAAATGTCGTGGATATGTCAGACCTTTTACGACGTTTTATAAACTAAACGTGAAAAAATGAAAACTGTGACGAATTTTTTTTAGAAAACGCCACAAAAGGTCTAAAAATTGTGGACCGGTTGCTCCAAGAGCAAAACGACTTGCTTTTGTTAAAACCTACTCGACTATCCTTTTCCCCCTTACTTTTGTTAAAACCTCCGACTATCTCCTTTTCCCCCTTGCTTTTGTTAAAACCTCCGACTACCCCCAACCCGACGTCGCCTTTTCCCTCTCTCTTGAACCACTTTCTACCGTTATTTTGTCTTCTCGTTGCTGACATTTGCGTGGTTGGTCTTCTCCAACGGAGTGCTTCTGTCTTTTGGTGGAGGTAAGTCATTCTTCCCCACATCTCCATTTGTGGTTTCGACAAGTACCGGTTGCAGCCCACAAATTGGCAACCAATTTGGGTCACAAACTCAATCATTCCCTACATCTCCATGATTTCTTCTGTGGGTCCTCCACAACGAACCTCCAGAAAAGATTTTCTTATCCAATTTGCCCATGTTTATCACTTGTTCTTCTTCTGCATTGTTTGCTTCTCTTACCTGTACTATAATTGAAGGGTGGTTGTTTTTATCCCTCATTGAACTGTGCAATCTCCTCAGTTGGGTTTTATTTTTTGTCTCCCAATTTCCTCATCTGGGTTGGTTCTATCTTCCCCGAACTAACCTTTAACTCGTTGAATTTGTGAAAGGTTTTTGTTTTGTTTTCTCTCTTTGGCATTCTGTCAAACAAGTAAAATGGTTTCAGTAGGCACGCTTCCTTTAAATAACAGAGATAATGTTGAGGCTGGCCTAGGACACTGGTTAGAGACAGAGAGGATGGAGAGAGACCAAAAACACTGTTTCTGCCTTAGGTGAATTCGGATAAATCTAGCACATGTTTCTGCCTTTGAAGTGTTCGATGAAATGCAAGTTATAGAGGGATCAGTGTTCATAGTCCTGGGTTGGGTTTGGATATCTGACATGAAGAGCTAAGTAGCTATGTTTGATCAACGCCTTGTACATATTAAATGGCTTTTATGTTAAAGAAATGAAGAAATTGTCAAAATCTTGTTCTTTTTTTCTTTTATTAGCGACTCATAGTCAAGTTAATTACTTGATGAAGATATTTATTTGTTAACATATGATCTTTGTATAAGGAATTAAGGATCTTGAATTCCGCTATAATTACCTAACAAGAGTCAAAGTTTGTGCGAGAAGCACTCATATCATGGATCTCTTAGGAGATTTAGTTTGATTTGATCAGAGCCATCTTTATCAATCTTTCCTTATTGGTATATAAAAAGTAGCTCTATTTAATCCTTGCATGCTTTCTTTACAGATTGAATTAAAGTTGTTTTAGCATTTACTAGCTAGTTCCACTAGTTTATGGATA
>JANKYF010000006.1:8221517-8240250 GCA_029829435.1 Erythroxylum hondense | reverse complement strand
CTAATAAAATTATCCTTTGAAAATAATTTTCAAACAATTAGAAAAACTCTTTATAAATTTTATTAGGAAGATAAACCAATTTAATCTCTATTAAATTAATTTAATTGAAATTAAGGCCTTTAAAACATAAAAATCAAATTAAAAATGAGATTGAGGACGTGTGTGTGCTGCACATGCTGGACGCATACAACACACGCGCCAACATCTTTTAAAACAAACGTTATTCCCCAACGTAGGGGCAGAGCTAGGCTTTTCCTCGCCTTTACCGCCTCCTATTTGTTTGTCTCCACGCCACTACTTCCCACTATTTATGGGTTTCTAATAAATTATCTGGTGTGTTGTTCTAGCAACATATCACGACTACTCAAATATCAGGAATATCAGAGTGGTTTGGCTTAACTTGTTCATGCACGGTTACAATATATAATTTAATTCTTTCTTCATCCACTATTCCAATTCGACAAAGCATAGATATAGTGTCCACTCTTTTATATCCAATCATGTTCATTTTTGCCAATTAGTAATTGCTTTATAATTGATATTTAAAAATGTCTTTTCAAATGTCTATTCACTTTGATTAAAGAATTTCATAAATCACTACTAATCAAGAACAGTTGAGCATTCTCTCTATTTACTTTAGAGTGACGAATCCTTTATTAACTTTCTCAACTATCTCCATATGATTTATACTACATCTAAGTACTACCAACTGAATTATCTTGGGATAGTTCATAAGTGACATCAAAACATAGTAATTCCTACGATACCTTAGTAATTTCAAGTATAAGGATTAATTATACAACAATAATTATGAGAAAATCAACATACACATAAGTAATAATCCATTTGGGATCTTCATAGTTGGGTCAATTCAGTAACTTATTTTCTAATAAGCATTCACACATTAGTTTAAGTAGTGACTTATTCTCTAATAAGAACCTACAGATTAGTTTAAGTAGTGACTTATTCTTTGATAAACACCTACACATTAGTTTAAGTATCCTAATACTTTATATATGAGATTAATTACTTTCTTCATAAGAAGGAAACTTAACGTGTGCTAGTTTTATTGTTTCATGAATATCTTATCTTGACGAAACTACAACTAGGAATATTTAAGAATAATATATAAATATAAATTAAATTTTATAATTATAATCTCCATAATTTCAGTTACATAGTAATTATTCTAGGGATTTTCTCTTTAGTATTAAAACATCAAATATAATTAACTTATTACATAAAGATAAATAATGTCTTTTATTATTTAAACAATAATGTCATGCATTAAATTGCAACCAATTGATTGACTGCAAGGGCATAAACTAGCAGTTAATGTATCATAGGCATATATAATATATGAAAAGATTGAGCCATAATTTAAGCTAATCAGACCCATTTTATCATTGAAGAGAAGATATTTTCCTTGGTTTAAAACAAAACAACTAACTATTTATAGGACCTATTTGACAATTATCGAATTGCATTAGCTATTAGTTAATTCTATCAGTGGCTAGCTGACAACGATTAATATAGCTAATTTGACCAGTAGATAATATCACCTATTTATTTAAATTTTTTTGATAAAATTAGTTGTTTATTATTAGTTGTTTATGTGTAAAATGACTTATGAGGGCATGACTTAAATTTTTGTTATAAAGACATGAGTATTATATCTTAGTATTTTATTGAATATTCTTATAAGAATATAGGTAGAGTAAAAGAAGTTAATACCTTCATTTAAAGCAAAGGTTTATAATAATCTGAGAACGACGTAGAATTGTCATTAAACTAGAACCAATACTATCACGAATAGTTGTCATCTCCAGCGTTCTCAACTCGTCAACGCCTTCTAGTGTAGAATTAATTTCAACATCATCAAATACATCTGTAGGTATAAATTCAGGATCTTAATCGATGATGTTAAAAATCAGATCGCCAATTGTGCTTCTTCTAATATAGTTACGCATCATAAAAACTCCACAAATTATTCTATTTTGATCTATCGATGAATACTTAGGCATTTTTTTCAATATCTTCCATCGAGCCTTAAAAACTCCGAAAGCCCTCTTAATACAACTTCTTAATGATGAATAGGCTCAATTAAAAACTTCTCAAGATTCTCTTAGAATTGCACCACAAAACTTCGATTGATGATACCTTGTCTTTGGGTAAGATGTCAAATATCCTTCTCTTTTTGGATAACCTTTGTCAACCAAGAAATATTTACTTGAGTGTCCATAAAGGCAATATAATTAGTATGAATGATATAATAAAAAGTTTAAATTATGAATAGAATATCCTACAAATCTTAAAGTTACCTGTCTGTGGTTTTGGAAATTTGAGTCTCGGATTACCGATTGTATCAAGGAAAATACGAGAATCATGTGTTGATCCCTCCCAACCTGCTAAAACATACTTGAATAGAAAGTCAAAGTCACATGCTGCCAATACATTTGTAGTCGTTATTCCTTTTCGTCCTCTATATCCTATTTGACCCTCCTCTGCAATAACTACCGCTATATATGTACCATTAATAGCTCCAACGCAATTGTAATATAAAACAATAATCATAAGATAATACACCAACCATTTTCAATGAAAAATTTAATGAAGGAGAGGGGGAACATATTCAATTACCTTAAAATGTAGCATATATTGGCAATTTGTAGTGAAATCTCCTTGAATTTGGGATCGTTTGGTATGAGTATATCCCTTAAAAATCCATCCATAGCACTCAAAACTTCTTTAAAAACTTTACTCATAATTTGACCAAAATATTGAAAACGCTCTTGGGTATCTTTATTAGGAGCACCTTTACTTAAGACATATATGAATAAACTCACTTTCTCCAAAATTGACTTCCTATTTGAAGCCTCAAACCATAATTGTTTTCTAAAACTATGCATAATTATTGAAATGAATTTTGATTCATCTTAAATGTATTAAAACACCATTTTTCATGACCATTTAATATTTCATTCATCCATAGTTTTCCTGATAAATAGGAAGTCATGTATGATTCCTTGTATATATCGTTCAAAAAGTACATACCCATAGAAACCCGCTACACAAGCCATCAAATCTCAAAACTCATTTTTATTGTCCAAAATTTGCTTAATGTAGAGAAGTTGCATAATTTGCATAACATTATCATCCATACCTACAAATCAACAAGTAAAATATATTACAAACAAACAAAGCACTTATATTTCTAAATATTAAGAAGTAAATAATATAACACATAATAAAATTATAGATTACTAATAAGATAACATAATATAATAAAATAAGGTAACCAAGTTCATAATCTCAAAACACATAATGTCTATATAAGTGCCTAAATAATAAGAACGATAAATTAAACATTCTATAAAGCGAGACTAGCCACTAAAGGTTATCGTCAAAGACAAAGCATTGACTATGACAGGACATTTAGTCCCGTAGCCATGCTTAAATCCATTAGAATACTCCTAACCATTACTACTCATTATGATTATAAGATATGATAAATAGATATGAAGTTGACTTTCCTGAATGGAAACCTAGTTGAGGATGTGTATATGATACAACCTGAAAGCTTCATATCCAAAGATGACCAGAAGGTATTCAAGCTTCAAAAATTCATTTATCGATTGAAGCAAGCATCTAGGAGTTGGAACATTCGATTTGATAAGACAATCAAAGAGTTTGGTTTCTCACAAAATCCTAATAAACCTTGTGTGTACAAGAAGGTTAGTGGGAGTCCTATTATATTCCTTATATTATATATGGATGACATATTACTAATAAGAAATGATGCCTCAAGTTTACAATTAGCCAAAATTTAGTTGTCCAAGATTTTTTCCATGAAAGACCTTGGAGAAGCAACTTATATTTTGGGAATAAAGATCTGTAAAGATATATCAAGGAAGTTGCTAGATCTTTCACAGTCTACGTATATAGATAAAATGTTAAAGAGGTTTAACATCGAGCAGTCCAAGAAAGGGTTTCTTTCCATGATTCATGGGATAAAACTCTCGAAATCTGTGTGTCCCAAGAGGCAAAATGAGAGGACTTGCATGAGTATGATCCTGTATGCTTCGACAATATGATCAATCATATATGCTATATTATGTACAAGACCCAATATATCATATGCTCTAGGTGTTACAAGTAGATATCAATCGGATCCTGGTGAGTGTCACTAGGTGGTTGTCAAGAATATCCTAAAGTACTTGAGAAGGATTAAGGATGTATTCTTGATATATGGAGATGGAGACCTTGTAGTGAATGGGCATACAGATGCTAGTTTTCAATCTAACAAGGATGACTCCAAATCTCAGTCAGGTTATATTTTCTCACTGAATGTTGGAGTAGTTAGTTGGAAGAGTTTCAAACAAGAGACAACTGCAGATTCAATGACCGAGTTAGAGTACATTGCAGCTGCAGATTCAAGAAGTTTGTTATAAAACTTGGAGTGATTTCGAGCATTGTAGACCCGATAATGTTGTATTGTGACAAGAATGGCACTATTGCTCAAGCCAAGGAACCAAGGTCTCATCAGAGGTCCAAGCACATACTCAGAAGATATCACCAGATCAGGGAGATAATTGATAAAGGTGATGTGAAGATAGAGAGAGTGTCCACATATTAGAACATCGCTGATCCTTTGACTAAGTAACATCTTCAAATGAAATTTGATTCTAGTATACTCACCTATGGTATTAGATACAAAGGCGATTAGCTTTAGTGCATGAGAGATTGTTATAGTAGTACTCTAAAGGCAATCACCTTTAGCACTTGTGTACAAACTTTATTTTGATTAATAAAGAAAAAGGTAAATTTTCATTAATTTGATATTCGTTTGTTTATGAATTGATGTTGATCTTAAATCGAATTAATGAAGTCCATGATATAAAAAATAACATGAAGGAAATCATGATGAGATCATGATAATGACATTCCTATCATGTGCAATTATATTAGTATCTAAATTATCTCTAGTTATAAGATTAATAAGATATGACATGATTAATCCGGATAGACTAGCACATGTTATACTCCTTGATTTGATCAAGCAGTGGATCTCACAAACTGTAAGCATGACATGTTTAGAGTTAAAATGTAGATGCTTACTAAGAGTAGTAAGTATATCGGATGAACCGCTATGCATTATCATTTGGATGATCTATCGAATGTCAATGATTAATCTCATTATAACAATGGTGCAAATATCCTTAGACTTAAGACACTGAAGGATATCTTGGATACTGATAATGTGTTTTGACATCATTCCTTGTTGTCTCAAGATGAGGTCGCTCATAGGGCGATAATTGGGTACAACTATTAGTATTCGAAGGTAATTGGATAGCTAATAAAGGATTCACCACTCCTGATAAAAGGAGATGATACCCACGACCTTTTGTTGGGGTCATTACTTAGGAGACATAGAGTAATGAGATCCCAGGATAAGAACTAACATCATTTGGACTAGATATGACTTAGTTAGTCAAGTGGGAGTTGACATATAGTCCATACTTCGAACTAAGTGGGGTATAGAATGGTGAAGGGATGAATTGCACGGTAATTGTCTATGAAAAGGTTCATAAGTCGGATGATTAACTATCAAAGAGCATATATGTTAATCCACTTATATTCCGGTAAATTGACATCATAAAACCCTTCTTGATTTGCTTGAATTAATAGTTAATTCAAGTGGCATGAAACCATCTATGATTTGTTCAGATTAAAAGTTAATTCAAGTGCCCAAAATAATCAGGAACCTAAAGGTCACATGCATAAAAGATCAGATGAAAAATAAAGTGTGCATGACTGTCATTAAAGTAGGTCACGATCGTTACCGAAGGCACGACAGATGATGCATAAGTGAGTTCTTTACTTATGTACATAGGAACTAACAAGCTAATAACACACTTAAGTGAGACGATAAGGGGTCCAGAAGTATTATGAAGTTAGAGAGAGGTGGTCTTGAGTCTTATTCATGCAATTTATGCAATTGTTGCATGAATCTAATTGTATGTAACATAATCTTGATCTCTCTCAATTTGAGCATCTAATTGAACTCATCTTGTTTGGTGCTCTAACCACCCTTATACACTGTTTTTCTTCATCTTTGCGTGTTCTTGAGTGATCAATAAAGGTGTTTGGTGTTTGCTACAACCTAAACAAATAGATGATTAAAGAAAGGAGGAGTATTATCAAAGGTACATGTGCTAAAATTTCATGTTCTTATAATCTATGTATGCATGCATCTAAGATTATGGATTTTTAGGGATGTCATGAGGTTGGAATTTTGATTCTAATACTTTCACTGCCTTGTCATGCATGTGATGCATGAATCCTTGTCAACCCCAACAAAAATAAAAATAACCTAAATATAAATTATTTAACTAACTATTTAGCATTAAAGTAAAGGAAAATAACTTAAATTAGTTTTGCAAAAATGGTTAACCTTATTCTTTAAAGTCCACCACTCCTTATTGGCATAGATTGTTCCTTTGTCATAGTCTCATCTTGATCTTGTTTCTTTCCTTTTCAACTATTTCCAAAGACATCATCTAACTCTCATCCAATCAAACTTATTTTTAAGTTTATTTTTATCCTATGATAAGTTGGTCACTTTCTGAAACTCTTCCTCCACCATCTTCCATGGTAACCTTTGATAAATAACTTTACCTCGTTTTCCCTTACTCCTTTGAATATATCGATTACAAATGTCACAAAAGATAAGAAGTGTTTCTTTTGACTAACGAACCCTGCCTATATCATTCCCCTCTTAATTTTCTTTTTTGTTTCGTTTTTAAGATGTTGTCTTTTAATCATATAAGGAAAGAAAAGATTATATACTAGTTAATCAATTTGCAACTAGTTATGAATCATATCTAACTAACTAATTTGGTTATTATTTTTGCAAGCATGACCTGATACAAATCAAATCCACATTACTATGCAAAATTATCATAATATCATAAGCTCATACAAATCAAATTGAATCATTATCCAAAAAAAAGGAAATGCAAAAACAAAAATTTGAAAACAATTTGAGTTAAAACCATTCTAAAAAACAATAAATCAAATGGAAGATAAACCGACTTAACATAGCTAAAAAGAAAACCTAGATGTGCTCAGATAACACTGATTTCCTTTGGAAAGAACTGGACGCACAAATTGTGAAACAACTCTTGTAATCTACGATGCAAGCAAAGAGAATGAATGACATATTATACAACTCCAGATTTTTAGGAAAGGTATTCTAAGAATCATACAAGTATGTGTATTCTAATTTATCTCAAACAGTTTTCTGTAACGGTTTGTGAAATTTGTTAATTGAAACATACAAAATGATACGTTATAAATTATAGCACTAATAAAAGAATCACAAACATACAAAGTGGTAGAAAATATTGCAAAAGAGCAAAATGACAGCATTGGAATTATAATCAACGACCTATGGTATGAACCCATCAGTAACTCCTGATAAGATAAGTTAGCAGCTGAGAGAACCTATGCTTTCTACATGAACTGGTAAGCATATCTATCATTCGTGTTCGCACAAAGTTTCAAAATAGAGATGAAAAAAATGTTTAAATTATCATGTTTTTGAAACCAATTATAGCTGGAAAATACCTAGCAGAAATGTGAGACGTTCTACAATCTGATTTGCCTGTGTTTTCAAACAACAAGCTGAAGATGCTGAAGAATGGATTAGACTTCATAGGGATAAACCACTACAACATTTTCTACATTAAAGACTGCTTGTTTGGTTCATGTGAGCAAGGACCTAAAGCTTCAAGGACGAAAGGTTTCTCTCCTAAAACTATCAAGTTACTCAAACAAGTTATCTTGTATTATTAATTCTGTACAGGCATCCATAGATCAATCGAGTTTTGATCCATAGATGTAGTTGCTGCCGTTTCTCAAAAAAATCCTTGTTCCAGGTGCCAATTCTAATCTTAATATGTCACATCATCTCTTCCACATCTTAAAACCTTAAAAGTGCAACAGCTTTTGCCACATACATAACACCACATTCCTCCCATCTGCTTACATGGAACCAGAGCTCTAGCTTATGGAAGATAATAATATGCATCATCTGGATGTTGCTTCTTCTAGAATGCATCTGTCAGAAAATACAAGTGCAATGATTATCCTATATCATGTTCATATCAGGAAGAAAGTTAATATTTGCAATCACAACAATCTATATAACCTCAGTTGCTCGCATAGTTGAATTTGCTCAAGCCCCACTATACTAGTTTCATCTGTATCAATACATCCGGTGCTACCTACAATTACTTCTTAGCCATCAATTATGAGATATTGGTTGTATGTGAATGAAGTATACTATCTACGATTTCAGGAAAATTTTTCTTACAACTTATATGTATAACACAATCTTCATCAAATCTATAAATGCAAAGCAGAACAAAGCACTACATGCCAACATCATAATTTTTTCAGTACTAGGATAATCTTTATGTTCCATTGATGACATTCTGCTAGGAAACTATTGGTCAACAAGAAGTGATGAAAAAGAAATACAATAGCAGTCTAAAATGATCAATTAGAATTACTCTTGTCATAAAATGTCTATGCCTTGGTGGATCCTATCTCTTTGAGTTCTTACTCAAACCGAACAAGTTTTTCACGTATAGGCTTCAAAATCAGCTTCAAATATTGTCAGACCTGCACTTGTCTTGTTGTAAAAGTTGCTTGTCATCACCATCTTGGACATTGCTACTATGTTCTTCCCCAATATTATGTATTGTTAACTTTCTCAACCAAACTCAATTATCTTTATCATCAATTATTGTTGAAGGTTGAATGTTATGAAATAGTTAAATTTGTATATGTTGGAAAAAATCAATAACGAAAAGAAAAAATGGATAAATGAAAACTCTAATTTGTTTGTTGTTGCTCAACAAAAAGAAACACACCCTTAAACAAATAAAAGGGCTTATATTTATAGGCTACTGTAAAAACAAAAGCCAAAAAAACTGAGAATGTGATAGACGTCTAACACATTTATTTATCACTACTTTGATTGCGTAATGAAATAACAAATTAAAAAAGACCAATTCAAACTTTGAATCACATGTTAACACTCCCCCTTGATTCAAAGTCAAAGATTCTCATGAGATTTTTGAAGTTCTCATGTTTTTTCGGTGGGAGTGCCTTCGTCAAAATATCAGCAACTTGTTCATTTGTATTGCAAGATTTCAGAACAACTTCTCCTTTTCTGACAAGGCTCCAAATGAAGTGATAACGAACATTGATATGTTTTGTTCTACTGTGGTAAGCTTGATTCTTTGCCATTGCAATGGCTAATGTGTTATCGCAGAAGATCTCCATTGCTTCAACTTGCTTTTGTTCAAAATCAGTAACAAGTCTCCTAAGCCAAACTACTTGACAAGCTGATATAGTTGCTGCAATATATTTTGCCTTTGATGTCAATAAGGCTAATACCTTCTGCTTCTTCGAATTCCAAGAAATGACTCCAGAGCCAAGGTACCAGATGTGTTTTTTTAATCATCCATGGAACCTGAATGATCACTATCAATAAAACCTCTCAAGTTGAAGTTTGATACCTTAGAGTACCAAATTCCCATCTCCACAATTCCTGCTACATATCTCAAAATTCTCTTCGCAGCTCCAAGATGAAGCTTGCTTGGATTATGCATAAACCTGGACACAATTCTAACTGAGAAAGTAATATCCGATCTAGTATGAGACAAGTAGATTAAGCCTCTAACAATACTCCTAAAATATGTCACATTCACAAATTCAACACCATCATAGCTACTCAACTTCTCATTCACATTTATGGGTGTCACCTCTACTTTGCAATTCACCATATTAAACTTCATCAAAAGGTCCATTGCATACTTTCTTTGTGAAATAAAGATCTTATCAAGACATTATTTCGCTTCAAAACCAAGAAAATAATGTAATGAACCTAAATATGTCATATCAAATTTCTTCATCATGCAAGCTTTAAATTCAACAACAATTGACTCACTAAACCCCATATAGATCATATCATCAACATAAAAGCATACTTCCAAAAAATCACCATTATTGTTCTTCTTCAAATAAAGCGTAGGCTCATTTTTGCTTCTTTTGAATCCGTTCCCCTGAAAATAAGAATCAATTCTAAAGTACCATGCCCATGATGCTTGCTTTAAACCATAAAGCGCTTTTTTCAACCTGTAAACTTTATTTTCATTGCCATCAATAACAAAACCTTTAGGTTGACATATAAACTTATTCTTCTAAATCTCTTTTCAAAAAGGCAGATTTAACATCAAATTGTTATAATGGCCAATTCAGTTAAGCAGCTACGACTAAGAAAGTTCCTAACGTTTCAAATCAAGCCATCGGAGAAAAAGTTTCTTCAATATCGATACCTTGTTGTTGAGAATACCCTTTTACAACAAGCATTGCCTTGTGTTTTTGGGTGATCCCATATGCATTATACTTTGTTATGTATACCTATTTAAGTCCAATAACATTTTTTCTTTCGGTAAGTCTACCAATCTCAAGTCTGATTTTTTTTAATAGATGACATCTCCTCTTCCATAGCTTTACACCATTCACTTTGTTTTGCAACTTCTTCAAAGCAAGTAGGATCTGAAAAAAATAGAGCAAAAAAACAAGAGTCATAGATTTCCTATAGGGATCTAAATTTCCTTGGAGGAGTCTCATATGACAAGCTTGATGATGATGAACCATGGCTTGTAGAAATGGAAGAATTGCCACTTCCAGAGTTGAAAATTGTTGTTGTTTGATCATGTGGTGGTGCAATATTCTCTTTTAAAACTTGTTGATGTTGTTGCTTATTTTCTTCATTCTAAACCCAATTTGCATCTTCATTAAACACTATATCCCTACGATGGTAGTCTTGCCACTAATGGGATTATACAATTTATATGTTTTAGACTAAGAACAATAACCAACGAAGACATATTTCTCACATTTTTCATTAAAAATATGAGCATGAGTTTTAACCAAAGCATAAGCTATACAACCGAAAACTCTTAAGTGGCTTACCGATGGTCTTTTACCTATACAAGCCTCAAATGATGTTTGATTACAAATTGTTTTTGTCGGAGATAAATGAAGAAGGCATAATGCAGTTCCGACAGCTTCAACCCAAAAATAAGTAGGAAAACCTTTCATTTTCATCATGCTTCTAGCCAACTCTACTACCGTTTGATTTTTTCTTTCAGCTACACCATTTTGTTCCGGTGTACAAGGTGTTGTAAGCTCCCTGCAAATTCCATTTTTCTCGTAAAAAAGTTGAAATTAGTATAAACAAATTCACCTCCTCTATCAATCTGTAATATTTTTATTAGAAGACCACTTTTCCTCTCCACAAGTGCTTTGAATTTTTTGAATCTGTCAAAAGCTTCCAGACTTGTTTTCCAAGAAGTATGCCCAACTCATACAACTATAATCATCTGTAAACAGCAAAAAATATCGACTACCACAAGAGATTTAGTACTCATCGGTTCACATAAATCTGCATGTACTAGCTCAAGACATTTAGAAGCTCTCTAAGTTGTCCTTACAGGAAAAAGTTTTTTACTTTGCTTTCCATAAACATAACCTTCACAAAAACCAAAATTTTCAAGTTTTGGTAATCCAAAAACCTTTTCTTTTTGTTGCAACAATTTCAAACCATTGATATTTAAATGCTCGTAACGTAAATGCCACAATCTAGTTTCATTGTCTCCTCTAGCAACCATAGTACACTTCTCAACCATTGAAACTTCCAATGGAAACATTTTGTTTTTAGACATTGGAACCTTGGCAACATTGTGTGTAAATTTTTTATCTTTAATAGTACAAAACCTATCATCAAACAAAATTGAGTATCCACCGATCATTAATTGTCCAATACCAAGCAAATTATGAGACAAACTCGGAACAAGCATCACATCTTTTAAAAGTTTAGCATTACTTTGGCTAGTTTTAATGCTAACGATGCCTTTGCCCTCGACTTGAATCTTTTTGTTGTCACCTAGCATCACCTTTAATTTTTTGGACTCAACAAACTCCTTAAAAAAATGAATTTGTTCCTATAATGTGATTGGAATAATCACTATCCAAAAACCAAACATCGTTAGTTTTCTCCTTCTCACAAAATAATCCAAGAATAACATATCATCTTCTTCTGCAAAACTTGCTTGATTCTTTTCATCCTTTTGTTTTTGTCAGTAGAAAGCTTCTATATGACTTGGTTTTTTGCACTAATAACATTCAAAATTCTTATTCTGCCTCTCCCCATAAGAGTTGCCTCTGCCGTGACCTCTACGACGGCCTCTTCCATGAAAACCACCTCTGTCGTGATCACAATGAGAGAAATTTTCTATCATTTCCTCTTGACCAGACTCCCCCTTCACCCGAAAGGCCTTTTCTTCATTTTTTTTCATGTGACCTGAGCAGCCTTTCCTCGTGAGCTTGCAAAGGACCCATTAGTTCATCAAACGAATAAACAGCCAAATAATGAGCTTCCTCAATAGTAGCAACAACTTGTTCAAATTTTGGAATGAGACTCCTTAACACTTTTGCAGCAACTGTTTCTTCAGACAAGTCATCACCATATGACTTCATTTGATTAATAAGATATGAAACTCTAGATAAATAAGCCACCATTTTTCATAAATAAGGTTTCAAATTCACGATGATAGATCTATAACTTTACCATCATTGCCTTTGAAGGACCTTGAAACTCCTTTTTCAATATTTGCCAAGCCTCCAAAGATGTGCTTGCTGCTGTAATTCTGGAAAAATTTGATTCATGGATTGCTTGTTGGATAAAAAAACAGAGCTTTAGCATCCCTCTTTTTAATTTCTTTCAACCTTTCTTTCTCCTCTTCGTCATGATCTACCAAATCAATAAAACCATACTCCACAAGATCCCAAAGATCTTGAGACATAAAAAGAGTTTTCATTTTAATACTCCAAAACTCTTATTTTTCCCCAGTGAAAATTGGTAGGAGTAGCTGCAAAGATGAAAAAGTAGCATTTATTGCCATTTAACCCTTGTTTTCTCACTCTCTTGTGTTTCTTTTTTAGTACCCAAAGTAAGTGTTTCACTCAAAGTGTTTCCGTTTTGCCCAAAAGAAAAAAAAATTGAAAAACACAATTGATTTAAACTGGCTCTGATACCAGATTTGACTGGAAAAAGTCAATAAGGAAAAGAAAAAGTGGATAAAAGAAAACTCTTATTTGTTTATTATTGCTCAACAAAAAGAAACACACCTTTAAACAAATAAAAAGGCCTATATTTATAGGCTACTGTAAAAACAAAAAAAAAGACAAAAAATGGAACATGATAGACATCTAACACATTTATTTATCACTACTCAGCTTTGACTAGGTAACGAAATAACAAATTAAAGAAGACCAATTCAAAATTTAAATCACATGTTAATAGTATCTTTTATTAAATGAATGAAACTTATCATAATAAGATAAACTTATCTCTATTTTTATCCCTATCTTTATCTCTATCTATCTATATTTCTATCTCTTTAATAATTTGTAATAACTTTTAGATATAATTAACTTTTTGTTCTTTAATTTTTCAGCCGCTATTTGAAAATGCTTCTCATAATAGCATTTTCAAAAACAGCAACTTGAGTTCAATCCACTAACTCAATCTACTAATTACTAAACATGATTATTATCAAACAACCAAATACATCTTAATCCGTCAAAAAATAGTTGATCAGCTATTTGCTAAACAAAGCCATAAGTTTCATTTGCTTCTAGTATAGAAGTTTGGCTGCATTCGTTCTCACCTTTTTTCTTCAATGGTAAGGATGCCCTTTATGCATAAATGATTCCAATTATAATGCAGATCATGGCTGAGTATGAACAGAAACCCAATATTATATCTTTCTCTGGCCTTGGGGGGTTACTGTCGTGTTTTTCTTCTGCAAATCAAGAACTCCTTCGGCCCCATTAAAGTGGCAGGCGTGTTGCATTTTGTGAATAATATCTGCCTAATCATTTTGAAAATGACAAATGTCCAATAAGACCCCCTCTCTTAATGAAGAAATTTCCAAAACTATTATGGAACAAGTTAACAGCTGCTTTGGTCATGTACAACTGATAGATACAAATATAAGATAAGTTGGGACGAATAACAGTTGATGCAATAGACAATAACAATTTCATTGATGCTTTGTCAACTACAAAGTACCATGGGAATGACAGATCCTGGTGAAAGCCATGTTTGCTAAATGATGACAATTGAACTGATGACGGCATTTAGAAAGGACATTGGAAGCCGAAAACAATCTTGAAGTTGTTCAAATGTAGTAGCGATGCACAATAAGGTATATACATAACCATCATCCTAATAATGTCTGTTCTTAATTCAATAATCCACGACCATCTTTTGGTAACTTTAATCCAGGAAAGGAAGTGAGGCGTGATAGATTAGGAACCAAAAAGGAGGATCATCCACCACTGCCAGGATTCTTCGATCATCATATCCACCACTTCAAATTTTAAGCTTCTGTTTAAGCACTCCATCGGCAAAATAAGGCTTGGCAGGAATACGTCTGACGGCCTTAACTCCTAACGGGTTGTTCTTACTCTGTTCAAAGATTTAACATTGGTAATCAGAAAACAAATAGCATAGTGCATGGAAATTAAGAGTACAACGTGTGGTGGGTCTTACGATCAAGCAGGTTCCTTCGTTAACGTTACAAATAGGATACTCGTGAGGGCAGCAGCTATAATGATCATCACAGCAAGTGGCCCCCTCAAGTGGGCAGCATCCCCATTCGAAGCAATAATTGGCATACTCAAAGACACAGCAGCAGGTGCTGCTTTCAGGGCAGGAATAGTAACTATCACATACAGTTGGAGGCTTTATTGGAGAGGGTGGAGAAGGGCCAGGATTGGGTGGGTTTCGGCCTTTCTTGATAGGGTAAGAGGCCTCCATGGCAATCCCACACTTTCCTGTTGAACTAGCAATATTTCGTTCCATCCTAATGTACCCTTGTTCTCCCCAGGCAGCACCCCATGAGTTCTTTACAATCCAGTAATCCTTTCCATTTTCAGTGCCATATCCCACTGCAGCCACTCCATGGTCCAGAGCTGTACCACATCTTCCAGTAAATATGCCCTGAAACATGAACAAGGGAAACAAGTCCATGAATACCAGTTAACTAGATCGACACAAACAATGCTGAAGAAGAAGAAGAAGAAGATAACTACCGAATTATACAACTGGAAAGCTCTGCCTCCTGCTTCAATAGCAACACTCACTGGCTGATTAACAACTGCCTTTTGCAGTGCTCTCTCGTTATTGACAGGAACATCTTCATAATCATTGATAGTAACGACTTTGGCATTTTTCTGCAAATGCAAAAGATAAATATGAGAAAACATACTTCCCACAGTATATCTATCATCCTTCCAGTTATAAAAAAGAATTAAGACGGACCCTGTAAGGGTCACATGCGGCATCACGAGCAATGTAGGGATAATCTTCTTCACTATCAACGCCACCGTTCTTGATGATGAACTCAAAGGCATAATCCATGAGTCCACCATTGCATCCTTCATTATAAGTAGTGTCACAATCCACCAATTCTTGCTCAGAAAGGGAAATCATGTCACCAGTAACAATCTTGTTTATTCCTTCCACGGCAGCAATGGTTGAGAATGCCCAACAACTCCCTGCATCAATCACTCAACAGTTTCAAATGCGAACCAAACTCACCCTCCATACTCTACTAACAAATCAGTTTTAAGCTCTCCTAAAATTATTTACAATCCTTTTTCATCCCAATATTATAAAGAAATCTAATAATTATTTCCTATATACCAGAAACAAGTCATTTAATAATTTGTCGTGTTTCTAATAATAGATCGAAGCCTAACAGAGATCTGGAAGTGGCCAGACCCCACACATGCTTTTATGTTTCAACCGTGTGTGGGTCCAGAAATTAGGCGTGACGGGACAAATTTTCGGACGCAGACAAAAGATGGTGGAGTATAGCCGATTCACACCTTCTCCGGTAGGCGGATAGGTCGAACATACAATCTTCCAAACTAGCGAACGGACTTAGTTCACTTGACCCAGCTATCATCTACTCGTTTAACCTCCATAGTTTCCATTTTCCAAGAAAAATCTAAAAACTTCCAAGTCTGAGGATTAAGATGTGAAGATCCAGAATCTCAACATGTTTTTAACAACCAAAGAACAATCATAGACCATAGGTTGCCCGAATAGTTCTCCTTACTGTTCCTCCTAATTTGTACATTTAGAAATTAATTATAAAGAGGCAGAGACAAAATATCATTTTATTAAAACAAATAAAAATTTCGTTGACATCAAACTTAAAATTCAACATTCAGAGTAACTCACCACAGCTCCCCTGGTCCTTGACCTCGGCAACGGCTCCTTCCTTTCTCCAATCAACGGAATCCGGCAAAGACTCTCCAACACGTGGCGCGTATCTGCTGGTTATCTTAGACAACCTCTTCTTACCTTCGCGTCGGGCACCGAGGTACACAGCCCGGTACTCTTCATTAGTGATGTCAGCAAACCGGTTCAACCCCACCCTGTAAGTATGGTTCTCGGAATTATGCTCATCGATGAATCTAAGGTTGTCCTTAAAAATCTGAAACCTCCTCTCCTTCTCCCCCAAACCGTTGTATGCTTTCCCGTGCTTGGCTAGCCACTCCTCGTAGATCGCCATAACCTCGTCATCAGTCCTCCAGCTCGACTTTGTACCATGTTGTTGGTCGTATGATATGATGGACATGTCCAAAGCCGACGATAAGGTCACAGAAGCAAGGAAAAAGAACACAAACATGGTTGTTGACGATGATCTAAACGACCCCATCTTGAGAGAATAATTGAGAGGTGGATCAGACTAGTGAAGCGTAAGGCGTGAAGTTGAAGTGGGGATGACGGCGGACTTATAAAGGCAAACGAAAGGAGTATGGAAATTAAATATTTCTATATAAATTATAAGGAAGAGTATAATTGCGAAACTGTAGTGGAACTTGCATACACACCCGTGCAACTTGGAACCGTGTCCATGTGGATTGGATTTGATTGGCCGGAGAGGATAAGCGCCAGACCAGTGCCCACGAACTAGGAACTGCGGTAATGGGGAGTGATATACACGCGATGGCTTACACGGTAAATTAGCAGATCGAGTAATTGATTTGCATTTACGTGCATTTACGTAAAAAGGTCTTGGAAAGTGTTAAAAGGATGTGCGATGTGGAAGGGTCCACGTCATCATTAATTCTAATTTAGACTGGTAATTATTAGTGTAATATAAATGCCTCTCAAACAAAGGATTGGAAGGAGAAACGACAAGACGACATGTTTATGAGGCTCTGACAGAACAGCCCCCTTGTGGGCCCTTTGATAGATTCCTGTTTTTCTTTTATTTCCATTAATTTGGAGCAGACAAAAGCGGTGATGAAATTTGGGAAAGCAACATCAAAATGAACTCAAGGGTGGCTCCTTCCCGTTGTCGGTTTAGAAGATATTTTAATATCTGGGAAAACTAGGTTAAGATATTTTTTAAAAACAAATGCAATTTAACATATGGAAGCAACCTCTACTGATGAGGCATTGGACCTGAGTCCAACCGGAGCCAGAGATCAAATGACAGTGACTCGTCCAAGACGTCAGCTGGCCGAATAATGGGATGCCCATCATAATAGGAAAAGTAGCGGTGATCCATAGAGCTTTTCATCAAAACTTTGGCCAATCAATTAAGGTAGGATGTGATGTGTAGGGATTGCGAAGATCCCATCTAGATGCAATGTGATCCTCCCGCAGATCATTGATTCTCTTCAACATGTATTTATCATTTTAGTAATTACCAGACCAACTTGTACAAGTTGAATCTTCATAATTATATGGGGTGAGAATGGAGTATGTGGTCAGGCACCCATGTCAGCTTAGTGGCCCACAGCCCATTAAGTGAGGAGTCTGGAGATGAGAAAAAACAGCTGTAACTAGTTTGGTTGCAGTTCCTGTCTAGATGAGTGATCACACTCCCAGAAATAATACGTACACTACAATTATAATTACAATCCATCCAATGTCTTCCATCTGCCATACACATGCACCTCTGTCGTCAGCGCTCAACTTCCTCATCTCCCACACCTCTTTTGAGCAAAATTCTTCGATGAAATTCTTTGATGTATGGGATTGGGGGGTTGGGGTCGTGCTTAATCATTCATGCAAACTGCAAAATCTACGTTTGCACTGATGTCACCAACCTTAACGGTAAGCGAACAAAACTATAAAGCAAATTGGCCTCGAGATCGTCATTGGTCGGTCGCGAATTAATAACCATTTTTTGACTTCTTGGTCTTAAAGCACAAAATTCCTCTAATCTATTTTCCTTTAGATGGTATTTAAAATGGTACGAAATGAATTCAATTCAAATATTTAAAAATTAAAAAAAAGTTACCTAAATTGAACCCAATCATTCTTCATATATTGAATTCACTTGAAAATTTTCGAAATTGAATTACTTATTGGGACTTCAATTCTTCTTTTGAATATTGAAAATATCCTTATAATAATACCCATCTAATCCTATCGCCTGAGTTCTTGATTTACATCCTCCCAGTTGTTTCGTCGGGCCGAAATATGGGGGGCCCTTTGAGTTGGGGATTCAACCTTTTGCTCCAAGTCTATTGAACATATGATCTCATGTTCAACAGCAAG